>JAVGWX010000010.1:90138081-90333081 GCA_036924085.1 Ariolimax columbianus | reverse complement strand
TGGCATGTAATCAGGGTCAGGTGAAACATACTGATCAAGGTGGGAGTGGCATGTAATCAGGGTCAGGTGAAATATACTGATCAAGGTGGGAGTGGCATGTAATCAGGGTCAGGTGAAGTATACTGATCAAGGTGGGAGTGGCATGTAATCAGGGTCAGGTGAAACATACTGATCAAGGTGGGAGTGGCATGTAATCAGGGTCAGGTGAAACATACTGATCAAGGTGGGAGTGACATGTAATCAGGGTCAGGTGAAACATACTGATCAAGGTGGGAGTGGCATGTAATCAGGGTCAGGTGAAATATACTGATCAAGGTGGGAGTGGCATGTAATCAGGGTCAGGTGAAATATACTGATCAAGGTGGGAGTGGTATGTAATCAGGGTCAGGTGAAAAATACTGATCAAGGTGGGAGTGGTATGTAATCAGGGTCAGGTGAAACATACTGATCAAGATGGGAGTGGCATGTAATCAGGGTTAGGTGAAACATACTGATCAAGATGGGAGTGGCATGTAATCAGGGTCAGGTGAAACATACTGATCAAGACCACATCTCACGTCCGTGTTCGTGCTCTTCAAAACAGGATTTGTCACAAAAGTCAGTTCAAAAGTGAACTGTAAGGCTGGAATTATAATGCCAGGTATGTAATGTTGGGTTATACAAGGTTGGGTTTGTATTGGTCTGGTTTGTATGGGTCGGGTTTGTATGGGTTGGGTTTGTATGGGTTGGATTTTTAAGGTTGAGTTTATAATACTGGAATGCTTTTAAGTCTGAGTTTATAACGCTGAGGAACTACGGCCACTTGTCCCTTCAGTCGTCACGTAGTGCGCAGGCTTCGTTGTTGTTGTTGCTTAGATGTTTGCCTCACTAGTTTCTACTGGCGGAGGCGCGCCATTTTCCACCCCAGACCATAGACCATTGCTTGGATGAATATATGCGTATGTATGTACCTATGCTAGGTCTGTGCGCCCTCAGAAGCTAGCCCAACCAAAGTGCAATGGAAGGGCCTCACCATGAGGGCGCGTGTGAAAGTTGTGCAAGAGCGTGACTGTAGGACAGAGTCAAATGAAACAGAGTGAGGTAAGGGGAGAGAGAAGAGTTGCCCTCAGGGTGAAACCTCTTGTTGAAATGTTACCATCTATATAAAACAAAACTAATACCAGAAGTATGAACCAGTGTCCACTTGATTAAGAGGCCTGCCTCTAACTGTTCGACCGTCCGGTTCTGGTTACCAACCTCCAGAGATGTATTTTATTCACATACGAAGGACAACAGCTCTCTAGTCACACCACTAACCACAGCATAAATAGATGTGTGATTATAAACGCAAGTATACCATCAAAACGTCTAGCATCCACTTACATCCACCGTACCATCAAAACGTCTAGCATCTACTTACATCCACCGTACCATCAATACACACGATAATACTAGCAATGCTAACATCAGCGAGAGGACTAACAGACAATGCCAACATCAGCGAGAGGACTAACAGACAATGCTAACATCAGCGAGAGGACTAACAGACAATTCTGACATCAGCGAGAGGACTAACAGACAATGCTAACACCAGCGAGAGGACTAACAGACAATGCTAACACCAGCGAGAGGACTAACAGACAATGCTAACATCAGCGAGAGAACTAACAGACAATGCTAACATCAGCGAGAGGACTAACAGACAATGCTAACATGCACTTCCTGTTTGTTACAAACCACACATTTTCTCGTGTCTGTCAATTAAACGCCCCATTGAAATCTAAACTCTGACCTATAGGTACAATTATTTTTTCTCCGTAATGGCCACTATCACCTGTATCCAGTCCCACCCTTTCAACCCTGGTAAGGCATGTACAAGGGATGGTCGAAATATTTTGCTCTGTGGTATGAAGCAATCAAGACACTTGTCCGGAAATTGGTGTGTTAAATTAGGTCACCCTGCAAGTCGATACACATCTCCCATCTATTCCTCGCCTTTCTGATGGTCTGATTGTAGAATCCGTTCCATCTAGACCAGGAACCGCGTCTTCAGTAATCAAGTCCTGGTTGTCAGACAAACGTGCAGGTATGAAATTTTGTCCCATAATCCAGGCTAACCGGACTTAGCACCTAGTGACTTCGTCCTGTCCCCAAACATGAAGACCCCGCTTCGTGGTCGTCATTTTTCTGACTTAATTACTGAACTAGAGGCATGGGCCCGGCTTCAGACGGAGGAGTTCTAGAATCAGGGCATGGGGAAGGTGAAGAACAGATGGGAGAAGTGTATCGACTTGCAGGGTGGACACACAGAGGACTACAGTTCACACCTATTTACAGGTAAGTGCACTGACTCCTTCATGATTAAGAGCTAACCTTGTCGACATCCCTAGTAGTTTCTCTCTCTCCCTCCCCCCTCTCTCTCTCTCTTTCCTCTCTCTCTCTTTCCCCTTCTCTCTTTCCTGTTATAAGTACGATACAGTCGACTCATCTGTAAATGGATACCTGACTTACTTTTAAGAAAGGAAAGAGAGAGGAAACGAAATCACCAACCCACCTGATTAAAAAAAAATACGCCTAGTACAATAAAGTTACTAACCTGCTCCTGTGCAGGTCCCACTTAGTCGACCTGTACTTCTACAGGGACAGACACCCATGTGCAGGTCCCACTTAGTCGACCTGTACTTCTACAGAGGCAGATGCTCCTGTGCAGGTCCCACTTAGTCGACCTGTACTTCTACAGGGACAGACGCCCCTGTGCAGGTCCCAGCTCTGGTATGAGCTGGATGTAGCCGGGAGAAGGATTGCTTGCTTAGCGGGCTAGGCTCGAGCAGCTTATTACTCCGCTAAGTTGGGACAAGTGCCGCCGAGTTTGGTTAACTGATGTGCGAGTCCATCTCAACAGACTCACACTAGAGCAAAGTAGACCGGCAGCCTGTTAGGCGCCATCTATGCTGCTCTAAACAAACCACTTAACCATGGCCAGCGTTATGCCATGTGACACAGTTAGTCGCCTCTTACGGCATGTTCTCTGTGTGGCAGTGGTCCTATTCTTGTCCTTGTCATACACAAAGACCCTGGCGGACCACCCGGTGATTGTTCTCATTTGTAATATTTTCTTTTTAAGTGAGTTGTTTGGATGTCAATACACGAGTTATGTCTGAGACAACATATTTGTCCATACCTATTCTAGTTATGTCTGAGACAACATATTTGTCCATACCTATGCTAGTTATGTCTGAGACAACATATTTGTCCATATCTATTCTAGTTATGTCTGAGACAACAGATTTGTCCATATCTATTCTAGTTATGTCTGAGACAACAGATTTGTCCATATCTATTCTAGTTATGTCTGAGACAACAGATTTGTCCATATCTATTCTAGTTATGTCTGAGACAACAGATTTGTCCATATATATTCTAGTTATGTCCGAGACAACATATTTGTCCATACCTATTCTAGTTATGTCTGAGACAACAGATTTGTCCATACCTATCCTAGTTATGTCTGAGACAACAGATTTGTCAATACCTATTCTAGTTATGTCTGAGACAACAGATTTGTCCATACCTATTCTAGTTATGCCTGAGACAACAGATTTGTCAATACCTATTCTAGTTATGTCTGAGACAACAGATTTGTCAATACCTATTCTAGTTATGTCTGAGACAACAGATTTGTCAATACCTATTCTAGTTATGTATGAGACAACATATTTGTCCATACCTATTCTAGTTTTGTCTGAGACAACATATTTGTCCATCACTATCATCTGCCTCATTTCCATTTCACATCCACCATTCACCGTTAATACACTCACGAGGAAGGAAAAGCGCTAGACCTATTCATGTATTTGATGATTTAATGACCTATTTGTGTAGGTAGATGTTGTTGTTTGCGAATTGCCCACAATGAGTTGGTTACTCTTTTGTGCGTGCTGAAAAGGACATTAAGTGGCGGTTGCAGTAGTTTTCCTCACATCCCGAGCGTGCTGATGAAGCTGCACCCGGGTCTTCCATGTGGATGTGCTATACTTGGCTTCATCTGCGTGTCGCTCACTACTATATGGATCAGGTCGATCCATCACCTCGTTAGGCAGGCTGCCATGAAAACAACCCGTTTCAAGGGAGGGCTACTAGGAAGCCGAGATGAGGGTCGGCTAGTATGTTTTGTCTGACCATACGTGCAGGAAGATAAATTATAAATACCTAAGACAATAAACGATGTAATGATTTTTGCTGTTGTCGTTGCTGTTATTAACTGTATTATTGCAGCTTATATTATCAGTTTCTGTATTATCTGTTGCTCCTGTTTGTAGCTGTAGTGGTGTTGCGATGATGATGATGATGATTAAAGATGTATTGATGGTCCCTTCCTCAGATTTAACGGCAAGTATGACACGAGTGTCTGGCCAGTTAAAGAAGACGCTGACGAGAAGTAAGCTGTTGAGATGTGCTATGTTGTATTATCGCTTTCATTGTCATAATCATCAGTTGCATTCAAAGGCAAAGGCCGCCGTCCATCGCAGACAATGATGGCATAATTAATTTTGCTAGCGCTATTTTTAAAAAGGATTAACTGCGCTACTTTTTATCCTCACTCTCTGGTCTCAAGCCGCCAGATCCCAGTGGCAAGTCAAGGACAAGACTACTAGGGAGCGACTACGAGATGCAGGGGACTCCACATCAAACACCCGTGAAAAAGACGGCGGAGTTCGGAGTCGAACCCACATCACCTGATAACGAGGCCGACGACTTAACCACTTCGCCACGGAATCCCCAGTTGCATTAGGGCTAAAATAATTTAAGCAAAGACCACAACATGAATTATAGGAGCACCCTTTCGTAACAAACGAGGTAGCCTTTTTAATTTATCAATCAACATCCGGTATGAAATCTGCTTTAAGAGAAGACTGAAGCTGTCAGACCATGTACACCCGTTTATGAGATATGTACGCTTGTAAGCGATCGTCCGCTTAACGTGGAACTCTACTTGTGTGTTTGGTAAAAAGTAATGAGTGCTTCCACTTTTGGTACACGTGTTCTAACACAGAGTTCTTGCCGGATACATGCCTACAGCTCACGGGTTCATGTTCTCGTTAATCTGATACGTTCAAGACAATCTGCGCTCACGGTTTATTGAACCAAGCTAAGATATGGGCACACGTCTCTCTGCCTGGTAGGATAGAAGTGGTAGTCCTGCAAGCAACTTTCCTAGGAGAGACATCTCTGACACTAGATAACTGCTTCCTTGCAGGCAGCCTAGACACAACCAAATCCAGCCAAACAGTCTTAAATGAATTCATGCTGATGAGGGATGCTCCAGGTCAATGGGCACAGCACGCAATGCAACACAGATGGACTCAACAGAGATACGACACTGATATCATTCTGTTAGAGTCATTGACGCGGATGTTTGAGTCATTGATGGAGATGGTTGAGACGTTGATAGGGATGAATGAGTCATTGATGGAGATGGTTGAGTCATTGATTGAGAAGGTTGAGTCATTGTTGGGATGGTTGAGTCATTGATAGGATGCTTGAGTCATTGAATGGAATTATTTAGACACTACAAGTGATATCAGACATTCTAATATTCCGAGTTATGTCAGCCATCTGGACACTACAAGTGATGTCAGACATTCTGATATTCCAAGTGATGTCAGACATCTTGACACTCCGAGTTATGTCAGACATCCAGACACTCCAAGTGATGTTAGACATCCAGACACTCCAAGTGATGTTAGACATTCTGACACTCCACGTGATGTTACACATCCAGACACTCCAAGTGATGTTAGACATCCTGACACTCCAAGCGATGTTAGACATCCTGACACTCCAAGTGCAGGAAACCAATCGTATGTCGCGCAGAGGAAGGGGGCGCATAAGAAGATGTACCAAACGTCGCTAAAAATGAGCTGAAGGAATCAGTAACACAGATATGGACCACCAGCGTAGATATAGCCCACCAGAAAATATAAGGACCACCAGCCTACAGTAGGACCACCAGCCTACACTAGGACCACCAGCCCGCATTAAGACTACCAGCCCGCATAAGAACCACCAGCCCGCATAAGGACCACCAGCCTACACTAGGACCACCAGCCCGCATAAGGACAACCAGCCTACACTAGGACCACCAGCCCGCATAAGGACCACCAGCCCATATAAGGACCACCAGCCCGTATAAGGACCACCAGCCCGCATAAGGACCACCAGCCTACATAAGGACCACCAGCCTACACTAGGACCACCAGCCTGCATAAGGACTACCAGCCTACACTAGGACCACCAGCCCGCATAAGGACAACCAGCCTACACTAGGACCACCAGCCCGCATAAGGACCACCAGCCTACAATAGGACCACCAGCCTGCATAAGGACCACCAACCTACACTAGGATCACCAGCCGGCATAAGGTCCACCAGCCTACACTAGGACCACAAGCCCGCATAAGGACCACCAGCTTACACTAGGACCACCAGCCCGCATAAGGACCACCAGCCTACACTAGGACCACCAGCCCACATAGAGACCACATTGCACATGCTTCACCAGCTGCTAACCAGAATAATGACCTGTGGGTGTGCCTGGTGTGCAACGATGTCAGTTCTGCTAACCAGTGTCAGGTTTCAACCTCTCTACACCCCCCCCCCCCCCCCGCTGCCCCTCCTTTCCGTGTTTTAATGGCGGAATAAGTAAAGTTATTGTCTCTCACGGCAAAGGGCAGATCTCGATCCTCGGTCTCGTCACACTCGATCCTTGGTCTCGTCAGACTCGATCCTTGGTCTCGTCACACTCGATCCTTGGTCTCGTCAGACTCGATCCTTGGTCTCGTCACACTCGATCCTTGGTCTCGTCACACTCGATCCTTGGTCTCGTCACACTCGATCCTTGGTCTCGTCACACTCGATCCTTGGTCTCGTCAGACTCCAGACTACCAAGAGGAACACATTTTTATTTTTTTTAAAGACGAGAGGGTGCGGCTACTGTTGTTTGCTTGTTTTAATCCTTGTGTGTTTGATGTTTTCGTTGTCTTCTATTTTGTTTTGTAAATCAGTTGATATAAACACTTAGCCCCCAGCCCCCTAACTGTTTGAGGCGTGTCTTCCTCAGCAACAAAGACAAGGAGGGCTTCTGTCAGCTGTACCGAGGTTCGACATGTTCCACGTTTGTGGGGAATATGAGCATTTATGTCAGATCTAAGTACACGCAGGGGCTGAACGAGGAGAAGTTTATCGGTAAGTCTGAGTACACGCTGGGACTGATTGAGGAGAAGTTTATCGGTAAGTCTGAGTACACGCAGGGGCTGAACGAGGAGAAGTTTATCGGTAAGTCTGAGTACACGCAGGGGCTGAACGAGGAGAAGTTTATCGGTAAGTCTGAGTACACGCAGGGGCTGAACGAGGAGAAGTTTATCGGTAAGTCTGAGTACACGCAGGGGCTGAACGAGGAGAAGTTTATCGGTAAGTCTGAGTACACGCTGGGACTGATTGAGGAGAAGTTTATCGGTAAGTCTGAGTACACGCTGGGACTGATTGAGGAGAAGTTTATCGGTAAGTCTGAGTACACGCTGGGACTGATTGAGGAGAAGTTTATCGGTAAGTCTGAGTACACGCTGGGACTGATTGAGGAGAAGTTTATCGGTAAGTCTGAGTACACGCTGGGACTGATTGAGGAGAAGTTTATCGGTAAGTCTGAGTACACGCTGGGACTGATTGAAGAGAAGTTTATCGGTAAGTCTGAGTACACGCAGGGGCTGAACGAGGAGAAGTTTATCGGTAAGTCTGAGTACACGCTGGGACTGATTGAGAAGAAGTTTATCGGTAAGTCTGAGTACACGCAGGGGCTGAACGAGGAGAAGTTTATCGGTAAGTCTGAGTACACGCTGGGACTGATTGAGGAGAAGTTTATCGGTAAGTCTGAGTACACGCAGGGGCTGATTGAAGAGAAGTTTATCGGTAAGTCTGAGTACACGCTGGGACTGATTGAGGAGAAGTTTATCGGTAAGTCTGAGTACACGCAGGGACTGATTGAGGAGAAGTTTATCGGTAAGTCTGAGTACACGCAGGGACTGATTGAGGAGAAGTTTATCGGTAAGTCTGAGTACACGCAGGGACTGATTGATTAGAAGTTATGTTTATAGAGCTCTCTTTCAAGCCAATATGGCTACTCCAATCAGAGTTGTGCAGTGTCAAGACATTGAGAGCTTTCTTCCATACCAGGATCAGATTGGTCTGTTATTAGCCTCACAGCGTGGCAGTGGTGCTCTTCTAATCAGATCTCTCTCGAGCAATTATAACCGTACAAATATTCCGTCAGCACAGGCTAAAAGCAGGTAATGACATTAAGAGTCAAGTCACTAACAATAGATATCAGTCAACGACACGTGTATCCTTCGGTGCAGGTCAATACTTGATCACATTCTTAAATATGGCCTTGATCTAAACATTCGCTAGAAACAAAATGACACAACTATAAACATTTCTTGTGAGTAGCAGAAAGGTTTGTTCTGCCTAGTCTCAGCCACACAGAGTTCCCTGTCCCTGGTGTATACAAGAGTTCAGGTCTGACACATGCCTTTCTGCGCGCATCTTGATAATGTTGATGTTACAAAATGACGTGTAGCCATATCCATTCATTCAAACAGTAATCTTCTGTCTTACATTGCAACTGTTTGTCTAGTTCCATATACAATCATTTCATAATTCATCTCTGGCATTCAATCATTTAATGAGCTCTCTATGTAACCTTCAACTAGTTAATGAGTTCTCTATGTAACCTTCAACTAGTTAATGAGTTCTCTATGTAACCTTCAACTAGTTAATGAGTTCTCTATGTAACCTTCAACTAGTTAATGAGTTCTCTATGTGACCTTCAACTAGTTAATGAGTTCTCTATGTGACCTTCAACTAGTTAATGAGTTCTCTATGTAACCTTCAACTAGTTAATGAGTTCTCTATGTGACCTTCAACTAGTTAATGAGTTCTATATGTAACCTTCAACTAGTTAATGAGTTCTCTATGTGGCCTTCAACTAGTTAATGAGTTCTCTATGTGACCTTCAACTAGTTAATGAGTTCTCTATGTAACCTTCAACTAGTTAATGAGTTCTCTATGTAACCTTCAACTAGTTAATGAGTTCTCTATGTGACCTTCAACTAGTTAATGAGTTCTCTATGTGACCTTCAGTTATCCAACTAGCTAATAACTGCCAAGAACACTATTCAAATACGGTTAACGAGAGATGATTTGAGATTACTCAGTAAGTGGAACACAAATGGAGGGACTGACAAAGCTTCCAGCTTTCATTAACTGTTTATGTGTAGCAAGAGAGCACCAGGCGTGTGAGCAAGAGAGCACCAGGCGTGTGAGCGAGAGAGCACCAGGCGTGTGAGCGAGAGAGCACCAGGCGTGTGAGCGAGAGAGCACCAGGCGTGTGAGCGAGAGAGCACCAGGCGTGTGAGCGAGAGAGCACCAGGCGTGTGAGCGAGAGAGCACCAGGCGTGTGAGCGAGAGAGCACCAGGCGTGTGAGTGAGAGAGCACTAGTTGTGTGAGCGAGAGAGCACCAGGCGTGCGAGCGAGAGAGCACCAGGCGTGTGAGTGAGAGAGCACTAGTTGTGTGAGCGAGAGAGCACCAGGTGGTTGATCGAGAGAGCACCAGGCGTGTGAGTGAGAGCACCAGGCGTGTGAGCAATAGAGCATCAGGCGTTTGAGCGAGGGAGCACCAGGTGGTTTATCGAGAGAGCACCAGGCGTGTGAGCAATAAAGCAACAGAAGTGTGTGCGAGAGAGACTAGGTGTGTGAGCGAGGGAGCACTAGACGTGTTAACGAGAGAGCACTAGACGTGTGAGCGAGGGAGCACCAGGTGTGCGAGCGAGAGAGTACCAGGTGTAAGAGGCCCTTCTCAATCAGGTCAAGCCCATGCTCGCTCACTGGCACACTCCCGTGGCTATGTCAGGGGCGGCTTGAGAGTGACGGGCGGCGGCTCGAGCGTGACGGGCGGCTCTTTGACCTGAAATATGCGGGTCGCGAAAATATAATGGCCGAGTTCGATTTTCATTCTCTGTATCTGTAAAACGTGCCAGTCAATCAGTCAAAACATGTCAGCTCTCTGTCGGACTGAGGTCTATACAATACGTAACAGATAATCAAACGTGGACGTATCCATATGAATTTGCGTGTCTTGAACTATCTACATAATGGGGTAACTACGTCAGATCATCCTACGACGTACGTGATATGTTACAGTGTTACTATTCCTTGCTCCCTATTCGGAGGTCGGTAACTCGAGTTCTTTTTTGGATTACAGTTAAGAGCATACAAATAAAGAAATTATGAAGCTTTAAAATGATTTACCGATTGTAAACAGTCCATGATGATCGTATCGATAAATGTAAGGCGAGGCTTCGACTGAATGAGGACAAATGTATTGGTAAGTGTAAGGAGAGGCAGGGACTGAATAAAGAGAAGTTTATCGGTAAGTGTAAGGTGAGGCAGGGACTGAATAAAGATATGTTTATCGGTAAGTGTAAGGTGAGGCAGGGATTTCATCAGCAGACGTTTATCGGTAAGTTTAAGTACTTTGTTTGTACTGAAAGATTTGGTAAACACTTGGTGCACATACTAATGTATGTGTCTGTACTTTGTAATTATTTGATTATTTCTAGCCAAATGTCTGTAAGCAGATGTTCGAGTAGCGATTTGATTATTTCTAGCCAAATGTCTGTAAGCAGATGTTCGAGTAGCGATTTGATTATTTCTAGCCAAATGTCTGTAAGCAGATGTTCGAGTAGCGATTTGATTATTTCTAGCCAAATGTCTGTAAGCAGATGTTCGAGTAGCGATTTGATTATTTCTAGCCAAATGTCTGTAAGCAGATGTTCGAGTAGCGATTTGATTATTTCTAGCCAAATGTCTGTAAGCAGATGTTCGAGTAGCGATTTGATTATTTCTAGCCAAATGTCTGTAAGCAGATGTTCGAGTAGCGATACCCATGTTGGTACAACATTCCTTCCATGTCATGGGGTTCTCAGTGATGTGAAGTTTGCTGCAGGTGACTTACGTCTTCTCACTGGTCCTAGGTAGTCCGGGACCAGAGAGTGAGGTTGATCACTAATGCAACCTGCCCTTCCCTATAAACCATATACAGCCCAACCTACATCATCAAGACTTACTTAGTCGCTCCTCTTCTACCGCGAGGTGTAGAGGTTTGCCAAAAAGAACGCCACACTGCTCTATCCGCCGTCTTTTTCCTGGCCTCTTTCCAATCCAGCCCTCGATCACTTAGGGACTGTCGTATGTTGTCTGCCCAACGTACTTTGGGACGTCCTCGGGGTCTGCATCCTTGACTTTTGATCTCCCATGACCGCTTTGGTATCCGATCTTCTTCCATTCTACAGACATGGCCAAACCACTGTAGTTGGGACTGCTCCACTCGTGTCTGCAGGGGTTGAACTTCAAGATTGCTACGTATTGTCTGGTTACGGATCTTGTCCCTTTTCGTCACCTGAACCGCCTTTCTTAGGTACCTCATTTCTGAAGTTTGTAATTGCATTTCTTGGGCTGTAGTCATTGCCCATGACTCACATCCATATGTCAGGACAGGCACATAGGTCGAGCGGTATACATCCATCTTTGTTTTCCTGCTTATTTCTTTTCTACTGAGGAAGCCCCTGTTTATTGCATGGAACAATCATCAAGACACAACTGTCTGATAGTGTCATGAGCATCGCTTCGGAAGTGTAACTAACTTTTCTTACGTTAGATAAGTTTGGCTACACCTGATCTACGTATTTGTTTGGTTTCGTTTCTTTGAAACAAAAGGTTGCCTGGGACATACGATCTAGAAGCTTCTAGTTGGTTACTCTAGCCATTTTGTTTTATTTTTGCCGAATGTTTTTCTAAATCGTTCGACCTAACTTTCATTGAATAGGAGAATTTTTGTGTTTTTAATGAGGATTAAAGGTCGACTGCCTCAGAACGCGTAGCAAAGTGTACAGGTTGAGTTCCCACTCGCCGTCGCCACAAGCTATATAAGAGAAAAACAGCTGTGCCTTCTAGCAGGGCTAGAATACAGGCCTCGTTACTGGGAGCCATGTACTATATCTATGTCATTGTCAGACATACATCCTAACCACTTATATTTGAACTTTTCTCACAGTTTTAATACGAAAATATCAGTTGGCAATTACTCCCTTGGCATATATTCTATCAGCTCACTTCGTGAAAATATTATCTCCCCAAATTGAATATTTTATCAGCTCTCGTAATTAAACTTCTCTCGTCAAACCATATATTTTATCAGCTCTCGTAATTAAACCTCTCTCGTCAAACCATATATTTTATCAGTTCTCATCGTGAAACTTTTTTTATCCTCTTAACATATGTTCCATCATCCCCTAACGTGTCTGTTCTCTCCTCCAAACAGCTGCTTTTGCTGTGATCGGAGCATCGAGCCATCTGTCGCTGAAATGTCAGCAGTACGGAATCCAGTCTCTGTGCTATCACGCCTTGCCCCTATGTGACCTGACCTCTGACCGACCTAAACCTAGACAGATCTGCAAAGACGAGTGTGAGCGCTTGGAGAACGAGGTGTGTCGCACTGAATACCTGATGGCCAAGCGGCATGAGCTCATAGGTATGACCTGAAGCTATCTGCTATCCTTATTGTCCAACTGCTTCTAATAAGTCCACATTTATTTTTTGCAAATATAACGAATTTCTGTTGCTGTC
This sequence comes from Ariolimax columbianus, assembly GCA_036924085.1. Lineage (NCBI taxonomy): Eukaryota > Metazoa > Mollusca > Gastropoda > Stylommatophora > Arionidae > Ariolimax > Ariolimax columbianus. The sequence continues at coordinate 90,320,364 of JAVGWX010000010.1, read as the reverse complement.
TAACAATTCGATTCGTGTATAAGCATATGAGAGGCAGAACAGTTAGAGTTCACGTTTCTTGTTGCAAAGGGCCGAGTTCAATATCAGATCTTAACAGCTCCTGACTACAGCGCTGGAAATGAGTACCCAACTTGCAGTTTGGGAGCCCGAGACGATGAGGAAAGGAACGACTTAGAAAAAAGTGTGACCTGGTACAGTTCAGACCCTAACACTTTGTCACAGAGGACATTCACTGTTGTGAGACTACCTTGAACTTGTGTGTATGTTTATGTAGTTGTTTTCATTGTCGATTGTGGACGCTGTATTGTTGATTTGAGAAGAGTCAGTTGCACAGGCTTCCTGCACGTGTGTTAGCTTCTTTCGTGACGTCACAATAGCACACTATAATTAGAAAAGGTGGCCAATTACATAATTGTCTCTCATCTGAGTCAGACAAACACCAACTAGGATCCCACCTGGATCAGACAAACACCAACTAGGATCCCACCTGGACCAGACAAACACCAACTAGATCCCACCTGGATCAGACAAACACCAACTAGGATCCCACCTGGACCAGACAAACACCAACTAGGATCCCACCTGGACCAGACAAACACCAACTAGGATCCCACCTGGATCAGACAAACACCAACTAGGATCCCACCTGGACCAGACAAACACCAACTAGGATCCCACCTGGACTAGACAAACACCAACTAGGATCCCACCTGGACCACCGGCATGTCAGTGAGATTAAAGACAGTTATCACGACTCAGACAAAAGATAAGAAACACAGAAAATCCCAAAATCACAAACAAACCTAACAGAGAGCGACTGACACCTACCCAGAAGAATGGATACATGTCTAAATGGATGGGTTTGCTTTAAAGACCACCATTAAATCGAGGTACAGAGTCTACAAAGAGTATCCAAACAGAACATCTGATGAGCTGTTTGGTGTCTGTGAACAGATGTGGTTAAACTAGGAGTCTGAAATAGCAGCACTTGAAGGATGTGTTTGATGCCTTCCCATCAAAAGCCCAAATCATGGTAATCTTTACAAACTCATCTGCCCTTCAAGTCCTGGAAGAGGGTGGTCAATGTAGACCTGAACTTACCCAAATATCCATAGACGCCAACCAAGCTCTCACATCCCATAAAGTCAGAATAGGTATGCAATGGATCGGGCCAAAGGGCAGGAGCCCACAGGCTGCTGGATCAATAAGCAACGCATATGGGCCAGTCTAATAGAATGTCTTATGTTGTCATCCCAGCGAACATTGGGTCGTCCTCGTGTCTGTATCCTTGACTCTTTGCTTCCCATGACTGACGGGGTGGCCGATCTCTTTTCCCTCTGCAGACATGACGAAACCATCCAAGTTCAGATTGTTCCATTCGAGTTTGCAAGAGCTTATTTCTCTTTTGCTGAAAAATCCTTCAGATGCTATCCTTCGCGTAGTAAACTCTTCTCTAAAACCTCGTTTCTGGTTTTTTTAACTGCTTTACAGTATTAGAACTGCATGATTTGTCCCAGATGCTGTTCATACAAAGAGATGTCATGTTTCTTCTTTTCTCTCGAGACCACCTTCGATTTTATTTTTGAACTGCTGATAGTCAGCCCTCTTCCCCAACTCCCTCTCCAGACGTGGAAGTTGATCTGATGATGTGCCTCTGTTTTAGTGATCAAGACAACATGTTATCGATAAAACTTCATAATACTCATATGTGGTATTGTTTCAGATATAGAGTAGCCAATGGGAGACCATTATCTATTCTACTATTTACAGTTATAAGATGAACGCTGGCAGCTCATAATTCATCATCCATTGACAGGTGACACTCTGCTGCCTAAGTGCAGCGAACTAAAAGGGGCTGGCACTCCAGAGGGGGATAACTGTATCAGGTTAGGCCTCGTCAACTCGCCCTTTGGTCAAGGTCGTGGCAATATGGGAGGTCGAACCAACGCAGCTGGCAGGGAGCCTGGGAAAAGTGAGGACGATTATGGTGGCGGAAGTGACGATATTGGTAAGTTGGAGCGGAGGGGTGAGCGTATGTGTGTCAGAGAGTGGTGAGCGTGTGTGTCAGAGAGGGGTGAGCGTGTTAGTGTCAGGGAGGGGTGAGCGTGTGTGTGTCAGTGAGGGGTGAGCGTGTATGTGTCAGGGAGGGGTGAGCGTGTGTGTGTCAGAGAGGGGTGAGCGTGTGTGTGTCAGAGAGGGGTGAGCGTGTGTGTGTCAGAGAGGGGTGAGCGTGTGTGTGTCAGAGAGTGGGGAGTGTGTGTGTCAGAGAGTGGGGAGCGTGTGTGTCAGGGAGTGGTGAGTGCGTGTGTGGCAGAGAGTGGTGAGTGCGTGTGTGGCAGAGAGTGGTGAGTGTGTGTGTCAGAGAGTGGTGAGCGTGTGTGTCAGGAAGTAGTGAGTGTGTGTGTCAGAGAGTGGTGAGTGTGTGTGTCAGAGAGGGGTGAGCGTGTGTGTCAGGGAGTGGTGAGTGTATGTGTGTCAGAGAGGGCTGAGCGTACATGTGTCAGAGAGGGGTGAGCGTGTGTGTCAGAGAGTGGTGAGTGTGTGTCAGAGAGTGGTGAGTGTATGTGTGTCAGAGAGGGGTGAGCGTGTGTGTGTCAGAGAGTGGTGAGTGTGTGTCAGAGAGTGGTGAGTGTGTGTGTCAGAGAGATGTGAGCGTGTGTGTGTCAGAAAGTGGTGAGTGTGTGTGTCAGAGAGTGGTGAGCGTGTGTGTCAGAAAGTGATGAGTGTGTGTGTGTCAGGGAGGGGTGAGTGTGTGTGTCAGGGAGTGGTGAGTGTGTGTATCAGGGAGTGGTGAGTGTGTGTGTCAGGAAGTGGTGAGTGTGTGTGTCAGAGAGTGGTGAGTGTGTGTGTGTGTCAGGGAGTCGTGAGTGTGTGTCAGAGAGTGGTGAGTGTGTGTGTCTGTGTGTCAGGGAGTACTGAGTGCGTGTGTGTGCCAGGGAGTTGTGAGTGTGTGTGTGTGCCAGGAAGTGGTGAGTTTGTGTGTGTCAGGGAGTGGTGAATGTGTTTGTCAGGGAGTGGTGTGTGTGTGTGTGTCAGGGAGTGGTGAGTGTGTGTCAGGGTGTGGTGAGTGTGTGTGTGTCAGGAAGTGGTGAGTGTGTGTGTGCCAGGGAGTGGTGAGTGTGTGTCTGTGTGCGCCACGGAGTGGTGAGTGTGTGTGTCAGGGAGGGGTGAGTGTGTGTGTCAGGGAATGGTGAGTGTGTGTGTCAGAGAGTGGTGAGTGTGTGTGTGTGTCAGGGAGTGGTGAATGTGTGTCAGGGTGTGGTGAGTGTGTGTGCCATGAAGTGGTGAGTGTGTGTGTGCCAGGGAGTGGTGAGTGTGTGTGTGTGTACGCCACGGAGTGGTCAGTGTGTGTGTCAGGGAGGGGTGAGTGTGTGTGTCAGGGAGTGGTGAGTGTGTGTGTCAGAGAGTGGTGAGTGTGTGTGTGTGTCAGGGAGTGGTGAGTGTGTGTGTCAGAGAGTGGTGAGTGTGTGTGTGTGTGTGTCAGGGAGTACTGAGTGCGTGTGTGTCCCAGGGAGCGGTGAGTGTGTGTGTGTGTGTCAGGGAGTGGTGAGTGTGTGTGTCAGGGAGTGATGAGTGTGTGTGTTAGTTGTGTTAGGGAGCACTGAGTGCGTGTGTGTGTCAGAGAGTGGTGAGTGTGTGTGTCAGGGAGTGGTGAGTGTGTGTCAGGGTGTGGTGAGTGTGTGTCAGAGAGTGGTGAGTGTGTGTGTGTCAGGAAGTGGTGAGTGTGTGTGTGTGTCAGGGAGTGGTGAGTGTGTGTGTCAGGGAGTGGTGAGTGTGTGTGCCAGGGAGTGGTGAGTGTGTGTCAGGGAATGGTTAGTGTGTGTGTCAGGGAGTGGTGAGTGTGGGTGTGTGTCAGGGAATTGTGAGTGTGTGTGTCAGGGAGTGGTGAGTGTGTGTGTCAGGAGTGGTGAGTGTGTCTGTGTGTCAGGGAGTGGTGAGTGTGTGTGTCAGGGAGTGGTGAGTGTGTGTCAGGGTGTGGTGAGTGTGTGTGTGTGTCAGGGAGTGGTGTGTGTGTGTGTGCCATGGAGTGGTGAGTGTGTGTGTCAGGGAGTGGTGAGTGTGTGTGTCAGGGAGTGGTGAGTGTGTGTGTCAGGGAAAGGTGAGTTTGTGTGTCGGGGAGTGGTGAGTGTGTGTGTCAGAGAGTGGTGAGTGTGTGTGTGTGTGTTAGGGAGTGGTGAGTGTGTGTGTCAGAGTGGTGAGTGTGTGTGTGTGTCAGGGAGTACTGAGTGCGTATGTGTGCCAGGGAGTGGTGAGTGTGTGTGTGTGTCAGGGAGTGGTGAGTTTGTGTGTGTTAGGGAGTGGTGAGTGTGTGTCTCAGGGAGTGGTGTGTGTGTGTGTGTCAGGGAGTGGTGAGTGTGTGTGTTAGTTGTGTTAAGGAGCACTGAGTGCGTGTGTGTGTCAGAGAGTGGTGAGTGTGTGTGTGTCAGGGAGTGGTGAGTGTGTGTCAGGGTGTGGTGAGTGTGTGTGTGTGTCAGGGAGTGGTGAGTGTGAATGTGCCAGGGAGTGGTGAGTGTGTGTGTGTGTGTGCCAGGGACTAGTTAGTGTGTGTGTGTGTCAGGGAGTGGTGAGTGTGTGTGTGTGTCAGGGAGTTGTGAGTGTGTGTGTCATCGAGTGGTGAGTGTGTGCCAGGGAGTGGTGAGTGTGTGTGTGTGTCATGGAATGGTTAGTGTGTGTGTCAGGGAGTGGTGAGTGTGGGTGTGTGTCAGGGAATTGTGAGTGTGTGTGTGTCAGGGAGTGGTGAGTGTGTGTGTCAGGGAGAGGTGAGTGTGTGTGTGGGTCAGGGAGTGGTGAGTGTGTGTGTCAGGGAGTGGTGAGTGTGTGTGTCAGGGAGTGGTGTGTGTGTCAGGGAGTGGTGAGTGTGTGTGTTAGTTGTGTTAGGGAGCACTGAGTGTGTGTGTGTGTGTCAGAGAGGTATGAGTGTGTGTCAGGGTGGGGTGAGTGTGTGTGTGTGTCAGGGAGTGGTGAGTGTGTGTTTGTCAGGGAGTGGTGAGTGTGTGTGTCTGGGAGGGGTGAGTGTGTGTTATGGAGGGTGTGCGCTACTGTCATCAAGATAACCGGTGAAAACAATCACCTAGCCGTCATACCAGTCATGAAGAGAAACACACAACGTCTGTAAGGAACTAACAACATGATCATGCCAATGTCAGTAAGGAACTAACAACATGATCATGCCAATGTCAGTGAGGAACTAACAATATGATCATGCTAATGTCAGTAAGGAACTAACAACATGATCATGTCAATGTCTGTAAGGAACTAACAACATGATCATGCCATGTCTGTAAAGAACTAACAACATGATCATGCCAATGTCTGTAAGGAACTAATAGCATGATCATGCCAATGTCTGAAAGGAACTAACAATATGATCATGCCATGTCTGTAAGGAACTAACAACATGATCATGCCAATGTCTGTAAGGAACTAATAGCATGATCATGCCAATGTCTGAAAGGAACTAACAATATGATCATGCCATGTCTGTAAGGAACTAACAACATCATCATGCCAATGTCTGTAAGGAACTAACAACATCGTCATGCCATGTCTGTAAGGAACTAACATCATCATGCCAATGTCTGTAAGGAACTAACAACATCGTCATGCCATGTCTGTAAGGAACTAACAACATCGTCATGCCATGTCTGTAAGGAACTAACAATATCATCATGCCAATGTCTGTAAGGAACTAACAACATCATCATGTCAATGTCTGTAAGGAACTAACAACATGATCATGCCAATGAATAACTACGGGCTACATACATCTTCAATATGCTTTCGATTACAACCAGTAGAGAACACAAGAGAAGTGTGTGCAACAAACAGGCTACAGAAACCATCTACTCTTCGCCAATTACATGGATACTGTGCACCTGTTCACCTGCCTGGTGTGCAGTTACGGCCTTCTTTAGCAGAACATACGAGAAGTGGTGTGAGGCAATGTTCGCTATAGACGCACGCTACGGTGGTGGCTTTTGGCTCCTAAGCGGAGAGCGGACAAGGTAGAAGAAAAGTCCACCAAACAATCAGCATCGTATACCGTTGGACAGGTGTACAAGGTACAGGTAGGCCTATCGCAGATCATGCTGTGGAGGATGAAGTGTTAGAGAATGTATTGTACTAGACGTCAAGTGGACAGTTTAATTTCTTACTGCGTTCGCTTAATTCCCTAATACAGTAGTGAGCCAATTTTAAACTTGGTCGACTGAAACTTGTCGATAACATGCATTCAACATGGTATATTTACCGTGAGATGTAAACCCTTTACAAATTGATGTTCAGATGTTCAGGGCAGGTGTATATTTTACAAGTCTTGACCCTCGTCATATGTACAGTGTAGAGTCTTCTATGATGATCTGTCTGTATTATGCTACAGTTTTATAGAAGATCTCATCTCTTGGATCAACTCTTCCATTGATGGAGCAGGCACTAGGCCAAAAGGCTCAGGTGAGTCTAGGGATCATTGATGGAGCAGGCACTAGGCCAAATGGCTCAGGTGAGCCTAGGGATCATTGATGGAGCAGGCACTAGGCCAAATGGCTCAGGTGAGCCTAGGGATCATTGATGGAGCAGGCACTAGGCCAAATGGCTCAGGTGAGCCTAGGGATCATTGATGGAGCAGGCACTAGGCCAAATGGCTCAGGTGAGCCTAGGGACCATTGATGGAGCAGGCACTAGGTCAAGAGGCTCAGGTGAGCCTAGGGATCATTGATGGAGCAGGCACTAGGCCAAGAGGCTCAGGTGAGCCTAGGGATGCATCAGAGCCAGAGCACATAATTACAGGTGGACAGAAAAATTTGTCCGTCAGTTTAACAAGTTGTGATTGTCTAGTTAGAGCCGCTGATTGCTGTGGTAGAGCACTGGCTTTTCAGGGCAAAAATACGGGTTTGAAACTCCCACTACCAGCAGCTCTAGTCAACCCAGATGTAAATGGGTACTTGACTTACAGTTAGGAAAGAAAATGTAGCGAGGAAGGAAACTGGCCACCCTACCTCACAAACCGAGGCTTAGTATACTGAAGTCTCTAACACTTCATCCCTGACAGTGGTTAATTCTGCTGTAGGACTTCCTTTATTGTCTTGTTTAGCGCTGGATTCAGCTCTGTTTAGCACTGGCTTTAGCTCTGAGTTCAGCCCTGTTTAGCGCTGGCTTTAGCTCTGAGTTCAGCCCTGGTTAGCGCTGGCTTTAGCTCTGAGTTAAGCCCTGTTTAGCGCTGGCTTTAGCTCTGAGTTCAGCCCTGTTTATCGCTGGCTTTAGCTCTGAGTTCAGTCCTGTTTAGCGCTGGCTTTAGCTCTGAGTTCAGCCCTGTTTAGCGCTGGCTTTAGCTCTGAGTTCAGCCCTGTTTAGCGCTGGATTCAGCTCTGTTTAGCGCTGGTTAAGAGTTCACACATGAACGTTGATTATATTGTATGACCTGATATGACCAAACAGACTCTGGTGTGTCTTATGCGATATTTTTCTTAACATTATTCCTAGCCCCTGGTCATAACGAATGGAGTTAGTTCTCTGCCTGGACTATCGTTCACTAGCCTTCCTCCTGACCAGTAGTTTATCATGCAGTAACTAGTTTCCTTCTTTCACAGAGACTTCCTGCTACTCGGGGACAGGCTCCAGATATATTGGTGAGGTCAGCAAGACGAGGTCAGGATCCGATTGCTTGAAGTGGTCAGATGTTTCTGCAGCCTTCCCTGAACAAGGTCTGTTGGGAAGACGGCACATCTGTCAATTTGTATAATGAACATGAAACTTCCCTTCTTTTTCATTCATGTATATCATTAATCGGTTCTCACCATCACCATCGCCGTCGTCTGACAGGGCCGAGAAAGGAATGTCTATAAGCAATGTTTTCCCTTTTCAATATCAAACTTCATGAGCCGTGATATTCTAGTGTCGAGGACAGTAAAATCCTGAGTGGTTTGCCGGAGTCTGTGTATGCTAAGGCTAAGAATAGCACCACTGCCTCACAGAGAGCATGCCGTAAGAGGCGACTAACTGTGTGACATGGCATAACACCGGCCATGGTAGTGGTTTGTTTAGAGCAGCATAGATGGCGCGTAACAGGCTGCGGGTCTACTTTGCTCTAGTGTGAGTCTATTAAGATGGACTCGCACTTCAGTTAACCACCCTCTATAGTGAAGTAATAAGCTGCTCGAGCCTACTAGCCTGCTAAGTAGGAAATCCTCCTCCTTGCTACATCCAGCTCATACCAGAGATGGGACCTGAACTGGGGCTCATGTCTCTGTGGAAGTACAGGTCGACTAAGTGGGACCTGAACTGGGGCTCATGTCTCTGTGGAAGTACAGGTCGACTAAGTGGGACCTGAACTGGGGCTCATGTCTCTGTGGAAGTACAGGTCGACTAAGTGGGACCTGCACTGGGGCTCATGTCTCTGTGGAAGTATAGGTCGACTAAGTGGGACCTGAACTGGGGCTCATGTCTCTGTGGAAGTACAGGTCGACTAAGTGGGACCTGCACTGGGGCTCATTTCTCTGTGGAAGTACAGGTCGACTAAGTGGGACCTGCACTGGGGCTCATGTCTCTGTGGAAGTACAGGTCGACTAAGTGGGACCTGCACTGGGGCTCATGTCTCTGTGGAAGTACAGGTCGACTAAGTGGGACCTGCACTGGGGCTCATGTCTCTGTGGAAGTACAGGTCGACTAAGTGGGACCTGCACTGGGGCTCATGTCTCTGTGGAAGTACAGGTCGACTAAGACTAAGTAGAGTCTCCTCCTGTAGTGCTGCCCTCCTTGTTTGAGCACTTTATCACATTGGCACTTGTCCATCTTAGTTCTCAGTCGACCTGCACGTCTACAGAAGTAGACGCCACTTTGTAGGTCCCAGCTCGTGCATGAGCTGGATGTGGCCACGAGGAGGATTTCCTGCTTAACGGGCTAGGCTGGAGCAGCTTATCACTCCGCTGCGTTGGTACAAGTACTGCGGAGGGTGGTTAACCAATGTGCAAGTCCATCTTTATAGACTCAAACACTAGAGCAAAGAAGACTCACAGCCTATTAGGTGCCATCTATGCTGCTCTAAACAAACCACCTAACCATGGCCGGTGTTATGCCATGTCACACAGTTAGTCGCCTCTTACGGCATGCTCTCTGTGAGGCAGTGGTGCTATTCTTAGCCTTAGCATACACAAAGACCCCGGTAGATCACTCACACTTTACCAGCCCCTTCTCATAGAACAGATCATCCCTCGCGGCCTTTATTTCTCATGTTGGGATCCACTGAGAGAATATGTAGGAGTGGGAAACAAAGGCCTCCTACCTCTGCAGTCATCACACAGTGTGTACATGTCTTAAATTGAATTCCCAAATTTTAAAAACAAACTATGAGATAAAAAAATACAATGCGATACTGAGGTTTTGAACCCATATCACCTTGGTCAAAAGCCCTGTGGCCAAACCTTTCTGCCACCCATTCATCTTATCTCATATGTCCCAAATAAATAATCAATTGTCTTTTTCTTAAATTTGCTCACAGCCGAATTATGCGCATTGTCATCGCCATGCACACCTTCATTAGTCTTCTTCTCTGTTCACAGGGACTCTGAATATTATTCTGCAGAAATACATGACGTGCCTTCCATTGATTTTCTAAATTGGGTACTGATTGTCCATGATTCACTTCCTTATCTATAGCTGAAATAAAAAGCCCATCCTAATAGTGTTTGTTCCCATTGTTTGCATCTTACCAACCACACCATCACACCAACCACCCCATCACACCAACCACCCCATCACACCAACCACCCCGTCACACCACCCATCACATCACCCACCCTGTCACACCAACTACCTCGTCACACCAACCACCTCATCACACCAACCACCTCATCACATCAACCATCCTGTCACCACCAACTACCTCGTCACACCAACCACCTCATCACACCAACCACCTCATCACATCAACCATCCTGTCATTCCACCAACTGCATCACGCCAACCACCCTGTTACACTAACCATCCCATCACACTAAATCTTCAACTATATCAATCATCCCAGCTCACCAACCATCAAACTACACCAACCATTTCACCTCACCAACCATCCCACCTCACCAACCATCCCACCTCACCAACCATCCAACCTCACCAATCATCCAACCATCCCACCTCACCAACCACACCAACCATCCCACCTCACTAACCACACCAACCATCTCATCTCACCAACAACACCAACTATCCCACCTCACCAACCTTTTAATCTCACCAACCATCCAACCTCACCAACCATCCAACCTCACCAACCATAACACCTCACCAACCACACCAACCATCTCACCTCACCAACCACACCAACCATCCCACCACACCAACCATCCCACCTCACCAACCATCCCACCTCACCAACCATCTCACCAACCATCCCACCACACCAACCATCCAACCTCACCAACCATCCCACCACACCAATCATCCCACCTCACCAACCACACCAACCATCCCACCTCACCAATCTCACCAACCATCCCACCACACCAACCATCCCACCTCACCAACCATCCCACCTCACCAATCTCACCAACCATCCCACCACACCAACCATCCCACCTCACCAACCATCCCACCTCACCAATCTCAACAACCATCCCACCTCACCAACCATCCCACCTCACCAACCATCCCACCTCACCAACCATCCCACCTCACCAATCTCACCAACCATCCCACCTCACCAACCATCCCACCTCACCAATCTCACAAACCATCCAACCTCACAACCATCCCACCACACCAATCATCCCACCTCACCAACCACACCAACCATCCCACCTCACCAATCTCACCAACCATCCCACCACACCAACCATCCCACCTCACCAACCATCCCACCTCACCAATCTCACCAACCATCCCACCTCACCAACCATCCCACCACACCAACCATCCCACCACACCAACCATCCCACCTCACCAATCTCACCAACCATCCCACCACACCAACCATCCCACCTCACCAACCATCCCACCTCACCAATCTCAACAACCATCCCACCTCACCAACCATCCCACCTCACCAATCTCAACAACCATCCCACCACACCAACCATCCCACCTCACCAACCATCCCACCTCACAAACCATCCCACCTCACCAACCATCCCAACTCACCAATCTCAACAACCATCCCACCTCACCAACCATCCCACCTCACCAACCATCCCACCTCACCAACCATCCCACCTCACCAACCATCCCACCTCACCAACCTCACCAACCATCCCACCTCACCAACCTCACCAACCATCCCACCTCACCAATCTCACCAACCATCTCACCACACCAACCATCCAACCTCACCAACCATCTCACCACACCAACCATCCAACCTCACCAACCATCTCACCACACCAACCATCCCACCTCACCAACCATCTCACCACACCAACCATCCCACCTCACCAACCATCTCACCACACCAACCATCCCACCTCACCAACCATCTCACCACACCAACCATCCAACCTCACCAACCATCCCACCTCACCAACCATCTCACCACACCAACCATCCCACCCCACCAACCATCTCACCACACCAACCATCCCACCTCACCAACCATCCCACCTCACCAATCTCACCAACCATCTCACCACACCAACCATCTCACCTCACCAACCATCCCACCTCACCAACCATCCCACCTCACCAATCTCTCCAACCATCTCACCACACCAACCATCCTACCTCACCAACCATCCCACCTCACCAATCTTACCAACAATCTCACCACACCAACCATCCCACCTCACCAACCATCCCACCTCACCAATCTTACCAACCATCTCACCACACCAACCATCCCACCTCACCAACCATCTCACCACACCAACCATCCCACCTCACCAATCTCAAGAACCATCCCACCTCACCAACCATCCAACCTCACCAACCATCCCACCTCACCAACCGTCTCACCACACCAACCATCCCACCTCACCAACCATTTCACCCCCAACCATCCCACCTCACCAACCATCTCACCACACCAACCATCCCACCTCACCAACCATCCCACCTCACCAACCATCCCACCTCACCAACCATCTCACCACACCAACCATCCCACCTCACCAACCATCCCACCTCACCATTCTCACCAACCATCTCACCACACCAACCATCTCACCTCACCAACCATCCCACCTCACCAACCATCTCACCACACCCACCATCCCACCTCACCAACCATCCCACCTCACCAATCTCACCAACCATCCCACCTCACCAACCATCCCACCTCACCATTCTCACCAACCATCTCACCAACCATCTCACCAACCATCTCACCACACCAACCATCCCACCTCACCAACCATCCCACCTCACCAATCTCACCAACCATCCCACCTCACCAACCATCCCACCTCACTAATCTCACCAACCATCTCACCTCACCAACCATCTCACCACACCAACCATCCCACCACACCAACCATTTCACCACACCAACCATCCAATCTCACCAACCATCCCACCACACCAACCATCCCACCTCACCAACCATCTCACCACACCAACCATCTCACCACACCAACCATCCAATCTCACCAACCATCCCACCACACCAACCATCTCACCTCACCAAGCATCTCACCACACCAACCATCCCACCTCACCAACCATCCCACCTCACCAACCATTTACCTACACTAACGTGACTCCCCCTAGCCTCTACTCAAACCCTCCTTCTCTTCCTCAAGCGGAACACGCCTTCTGCCGTAACCCAGGCGCCAAAGAGAAAGGGCCCTGGTGCTTCACTGGAAGCCCACAAGTCACCAAAGAGCTGTGCGACATCCCGAAGTGTGAGGAGTTCAGGCAGAGACACAGGATCAGTAAGTGTCTTCCTGTGTGTGTATTTGTAATGTTGGCTCTCACCTGTGTGTGTTTGTAATGTTGGCTCTTCCCTGTGTGTGTGTTTGTAATGTTGGCTCTCACCTGTGTGTGTGTTTGTAATGTTGGCTCTCCCCTGTGTGGTACGGCTCTTCCCTGTGTGTGTGTTTGTAATGTTGGCTCTCACCTGTGTGTGTGTTTGTAATGTTGGCTCTCCCCTGTGTGGTACGGCTCTTCCCTGTGTGTGTGTTTGTAATGTTGGCTCTCACCTGTGTGTGTGTTTGTAATGTTGGCTCTCCCCTGTGTGTGTGTTTGTAATGTTGGCTCTCCCCTGTGTGGTACGGCTCTCCCCTGTGTGTGTGTTGTAATGTTGGCTCTCCCCTGTGTGGTACGGCTCTCCCCTGTGTGTGTGTTTGTAATGTTGGCTCTCATCTGTGTGGTACGGCTCTTCCCTGTGTGGTAGGGCTCTCCCCTGTGTGGTATGGCTCGCCCCTGTGTGGTATGGCTCTCCTCTGTGCAGTACGGCTCTCCCCTGTGCAGTACGGCTCTCCCTTGTGTGGTACTGCTCTCCCCTGTGTAGTATGGCTCTCCTCTGTGTAGTACGGCTCTCCTCTGTGTAGTACGGCTCTCCCCTGTGTGGTACAGCTCTCCCCTGTGTGGTACAGCTCTCCCCTGTGTGGTACAGCTCTCCCCTGTGTGTTATGGCTGTCCCCTGTGTGGTATGGCTCTCCCCTGTGCAGTACGGCTCTCCCCTGTGCAGTACGGCTCTCCCCTGTATGGTATGGCTCTCCCCTGTGTGATAACTCTCAAATTGTGTCACTTTCTCTTTCTTCTCTTATCTTCGAGTAATTTCACATGTGAACAACAAACTCGCAATCAAAGTGCACACAAATAGTACACAAGTTATCAACAAAAACATGTACACATGTAACCAACATAATTGGGAGATGAACAGGAAACTCACAAGCAAGACAAATGATGACATCTTTTTTTTCCCTTCAGTTGACCGAACCCTCTGACACTGGTTCTCCCTTCTCTGACACTGGTTCTCCGTTCTCTGACACTGGTTCCTGACCTGACGTCCTGTGTGGTCCTAGACCAACCGCCTCCTTCTTTACCTGAAGTCCTGTGTGGACCTAGACCAACCGCCTCCTTCCTGACCTGAAGTCCTGTGTGGTCCTAGTCCAACCGCCTCCTTCCTGACCTGAAGTCTTGTGTGGTCCTAGACCAACCGTCTCCTTCCTGACTTGAAGTCATGTGTGATCCTAGACCAACCGCCTCCTTCCTGACCTTAAGTCATGTGTGATCCTAGACCAACCATCTCCTTCCTGACCTGAAGTCTTGTGTGGACCTAGACCAACCGCCTCCTTCCTGACCTTAAGTCATGTGTGATCCTAGACCAACCATCTCCTTCCTGACCTGGTCTTGTGTGGTCCTAGACCAACCGTCTCCTTCCTGACTTGAAGTCATTTGTGATCCTAGACCAACCGTCTCCTTCCTGACCTGAAGTCCTGTGTGATCCTAGACCAACCATCTCCTTCCTGACCTGAAATCGTGTGTGGTCCTCGACCATCTCCCTGCTGACCTGAAGTCTTAATGTTGCGGGCCTTCTAACAAAGATCTTTAAAGAGCATGACTGACCTACTGTGGCCCGATAAACACCTATGGATGCTGTAATGAGAAAAGTTGCTGTCAGTTATGTATTGTTATAAAGGTCGTTCCAAAAGTTGCTGTCAGTTATGTATTGTTATAAAGGTCGTTCCAAAAGTTGCTGTCAGTTATGTATTGTTATAAAGGTCGTTCCAAAAGTTGCTGTCAGTTATGTATTGTTATAAAGGTCGTTCCAAAAGTTGCTGTCAGTTATGTATTGTTATAAAGGTCGTTCCAAAAGTTGCTGTCAGTTATGTATTGTTATAACGGTCGTTCCAAAAGTTGCTGTCAGTTATGTATTGTTATAACGGTCGTTCCAAAAGTTGCTGTCAGTTATGTATTGTTATAAAGGTCGTTCCAAAAGTTGCTGTCAGTTATGTATTGTTATAACGGTCGTTCCAAAAGTTGCTGTCAGTTATGTATTGTTATAACGGTCGTTCCAAAAGTTGCTGTCAGTTATGTATTGTTATAACGGTCGTTCCAAAAGTTGCTGTCAGTTATGTATTGTTATAAAGGTCGTTCCAAAAGTTGCTGTCAGTTATGTATTGTTATAACGGTCGTTCCAAAAGTTGCTGTCAGTTATGTATTGTTATAAAGGTCGTTCCAAAAGTTGCTGTCAGTTATGTATTGTTATAACGGTCGTTCCAAAAGTTGCTGTCAGTTATGTATTGTTATAACGGTCGTTCCAAAAGTTGCTGTCAGTTATGTATTGTTATAACGGTCGTTCCAAAAGTTGCTGTCAGTTATGTATTGTTATAACGGTCGTTCCAAAAGTTGCTGTCAGTTATGTATTGTTATAAAGGTCGTTCCAAAAGTTGCTGTCAGTTATGTATTGTTATAACGGTCGTTCCAAAAGTTGCTGTCAGTTATGTATTGTTATAAAGGTCGTTCCAAAAGTTGCTGTCTGTTATGTATTGTTATAAAGGTCTTTCCAAAAGTTGCTGTCAGTTATGTATTGTTATAAAGGTCGTTCCAAAAGTTGCTGTCAGTTATGTATTGTTATAAAGGTCGTTCCAAAAGTTGCTGTCAGTTATGTATTGTTATAAAGGTCGTTCCATAAGTTGCTGCCGTTGAGCAAAATAAAACATTCTTTCTACGGCAAATCGTTAAGCGAAATATGTTTAACGAATCCATAATGAAACCATATGCTATTATGCATGGAAATGTAAGCCAACAATAATACTTTTCACATCAATATTCTCTCTGTTGCTCTCTGTCGCTCTCCATCGCTCTATGCCGACCCCTTTCTACTCTCTTGCTCTAAACCGTTACCTTCATCTAGACATACTTGATGTCCGCCCGGACAATGTTTATGCAAGTCGCTAACAAATCTAATGATTTCCTAGTCGTGCGATACACATCTAGACGAAGCGGGCCGTTAGCCCTTACTAAATATGTGGACGGATCGCTGGGAAAACGCCGGTACACTATGAGTGGCCCTGACGATTGGGTTCCAATTAACCCCAGATGGTACGTGTCACTCCACTTGAAATCACGAGGCGCAAATATGAACTGGGTGGTTGTGTACCACAAACTGGAGTGGGTAATGGAGCTATTCCATGCCGAGATGACTGGCGCGTGACCCCAGAAGTACTAAGCCCCCCCCCTCTCCCTCCACCCCCACAGGAGTTAGACACGCCAATGCCAGTAGCCCTGTTCAGTACTACTTTCGTGTTTTCCTCTTTCTGTTCCCAATTCGTCTTGATCTATTCATCCTGCCCTTGCTCCACGTGTTTGTGTCTCTGGTTCTCCTTCCTTTCTGTTCATGTCTCTGCCCTCTCCTTCTCTCTGTGCTCTCTCCCTGCTCCCCTTCGTACTTTCACTTTATGTGTGCCCTCTAGCCCCTCTCTGCCTTGCCCTCCCACTCTTTCGGTGTGCTATTTCTCTCACTGTCATTCATTCCTCTCAAACCACTGTCATTCGTTGCTCTCAAACCACTGTCATTCGTTGCTCTCAAAACACTGATTGCTCTCAAACCACTATCATTCGTTGCTCTCAAAACACTGTCAAGGGAACGGCGTTGACTAGTGGTTAAGTGACATGGCTTACAACCCAAAGGTGCTGGGTTCGATCCCCATCACAGCACCGGCCGTTACCCCGGGGAAGCAAATTCTTAGAAAATGCAGAAGGAAGCAGACCCTTACATAAAATGCATGCTGAAGTCGGATGCACTGGGCCGACAGGCGCAAAATAAAAACACAGTGCAACACACACCGCCTTTGGGAATTCTAAAAATTAGGCGCACGCAACTAAAAAAACACCCAAAAAAAACACTCATTCGTTGCTCTCAAAACACTGTCATTCGCTGCAGCTAATTTGTGGGTGAAACGTATTCTGGGTCGCTTTTCTTGCAGATCCAGCGTCAAGCTATCTAAGACTTTGCAGATACAAGCTATCAAAGATCTTACAGATCCAACTTCACATTATATGTTAACACTCCTTAAATGACCCTTTCGCCTTTCTCTCCCTCCCCCACCTCCCTTCCATCTGGCATCAACAACTTGACATGCCCACCTCTTCTAGCCTCAGTTGCTGCCCATTTTACCCACATTAATGCCCCCCCCCCCTTCCCTGAGATTAGCACTGACTGACTATGGTGTTTATTATCAGCGAATCGTATCACTTCTTACTTAACGTATCAATCAATACACGACTTGTCACCAGGAAATGTGCCATTGTTCTGGGATTCTATGTACAGTATTTGATGTGGTTCTTAGGAGAAGGAATATATTCTTCCTTCGTTCTTCTTTTCATTTAATTTGTTTAAGCGTAAGATTAGTTTTGTTGCATTTGACAGTTGTACCATGATATCTGCACCTCTCTGTCCGGTACTTTTGACAGTTGTACCACAATATCTGTACCTCTCTGTCCGATACATTTGACAGTTGTAACACCATATCTGCACCTCTCTGCCCGGTACATTTGACAGTTGTACCACAATATCCGCACCTCTCTGCCCGGTACATCCCTTTAAGGCAAATTGTTTTATTACGGTTAACTCTCCTGAGCATCTGACTGGTACAGATCACCTACACACTGGCACACATCACCTATACACTGGCACAGATCACCTACACACTGGCACAGATCACCTAAACACTGGCACAGATCACCTACACACTGGCACATATCACCTACACACTGGTACAGATCACCTACACACTGGCACAGATCACCTTCACACTGGCACAGATCACCTACACACTGGCACAGATCACCTACACACTGGCACAGATCACCTATACACTGGCACAGATCACCTACACACTGGCACAGATCACCTACACACTGGCACAGATCACCTGCACACTGGCACAGATCACCTACACACTGGCACAGATCACCTACACACTGGCACAGATCACCTACACACTGGCACAGATCACCTACACACTGGTACAGATCACCTACACACTGGTACAGATCACCTACACACTGACACAGATCACCTGCAGACTGGTACAGATCACCTACACACTGGCACAGATCACCTACACACTGGCACAGATCACCTACACACTGGCACAGATCACCTACACACTGGCACAGATCACTTACACACTGGCACAGATCACCTGCACACTGGTACAGATCACCTACACACTAGTACAGATCACCTGCAAGCTGGTACAGATCCCCTACACACTGGTACAGATCACCTACACACTGGCATAGATCACCTACTCACTGCACAGATCACCTACACACTGGCACAGATCACCTACAGACTGGCACAGATCACCTACACACTGGCACAGATCACTTACACACTGGTACAGATCACCTACACACTGGCTCAGAACACCTACACATTGGTACAGATCACCTACACAGTGGCCACCTACACACTCGTTCAGATTACTTACACACTGGTACAGATCACCTACACACTGGCACAGATCACCTATACACTGGTACAGATCACCTACACAGTGGTCACCTACACACTGGTACAGATCACCTACACACTGGCACAGATCACCTACACACTGGCACAGATCACCTGCACATTGGTACAAATCACCTACACACTGGTACAGATCACCTACACACTGGTACAGATCACTTACACACTAGTACAGATCACCTACACAGTGGTCACCTACACACTGGTACAGATCACCTACACAGTGGTTACCTACACACTGGTACAGATCACCTACACAGTGGTCACCTACACACTGGTACAGATCACCTACACACTTCTACAGATCACCTACACAGTGATAAAAATCACCTACACAGTGACCACCTGCACACTTGTTCAGATCACCTACACACTCGTTCAGATCACCTACACACTGGCATAGATCACCTACACACTGGCACAGATTACCTACACACTGGCACAGATCACCTACACACTGGCACAGATCACCTACACGACATAATCTGGTTGAACGTCAGCTTTCCTTGTCACTTAATGATTTACAATCTACGTTACCAGCCAGACCCCTATGGTTGAACTCGTCCCTGTTGACAGGTGGGGTATCATCGTCAGAAGTTGAGCGTTTTGGTGTCAGAGATTATGTGTTGCTCGTGTTTTCTGAACATTTTGTTAGAACTGAGTGATGATTCTTGGTTCCACTCAGTGGTAGGTCAGTGCTTGTTGTTGATGCTGCTTGGTTCCATTCAGTGGTAGGTCAGCGCTTGTTGTTGATGCTGCTTGGTTCCACTCAGTGGTAGATCAGGGCTTGTTGTTGATGCTGCTTGGTTCCACTCAGTGGTAGGTCAGCGCTTGTTGTTGATGCTACTTGGTTCCATTCAGTTGTAGGTCAGCGCTTGTTGTTGATGCTGCTTGGTTCCACTCAGTGGTAGGTCAGCGCTTGTTGTTGATGCTGCTTGGTTCCACTCAGTGGTAGGTCAGCGCTTGTTGTTGATGCTGCTTGGTTTCACTCAGTGGTAGGTCAGCGCTTGTTGTTGATGCTGCTTGGTTCCACTCAGTGGTAGGTCAGCGCTTGTTGTTGATGCTGCTTGGTTCCACTCAGTGGTAGGTTAGCGCTTGTTGTTGATGCTGCTTGGTTGCACTCAGTTGTAGGTCAGCGCTTGTTGTTGATGCTGCTTGGTTCCATTCAGTGGTAGGTCAGCGCTTGTTGTTGATGCTGCTTGGTTCCACTCAGTGGTAGGTCAGCGCTTGTTGTTGATGCTGCTTGGTTCCACTCAGTTGTAGGTCAGCGCTTGTTGTTGATGCTGCTTGGTTCCATTCAGTGGTAGGTCAGCGCTTGTTGTTGATGCTGCTTGGTTCCACTCAGTGGTAGGTCAGCGCTTGTTGTTGATGCTGCTTGGTTCCACTCAGTGGTAGGTCAGGGCTTGTTCTTGTTGTTGATGCTGATTTTCCTCTTATTCTTATTCTCTTTCCTTCTTTCTTCTTCTGCGATTGTCCAGAAAAGTTTTTGTTGCAATGTGTCGTAGTTTACAGAGAGACTGCGATATCGGTGCTTTTCAACCTAACACACCCCATTTTAGCGTGGTTTATTTAGCTCCAGGTTTGACTTTCCTCTTTGATTCCGATCTATAGGCCAGACTGTACGGGGGTAGTCTGTATCTGGGGCCACCACTTGGAAGTGGAATAGGGTTTTATCATTTCTGATTAGTTTATCTTGACGCCAGCAACAAGCTGTGAGTCACTGACCCTGACACCAGCAACCACCTCTAAGTCGCTGACCCTGACGCAAGCAACCACCTCTGAGTCGCTGACCTTGACGCCAGCAACCACCTCTGAGTCGATGACCCTGACGCCAGCAACCAGCTGTGAGTCGCTGACCCTGACGCCAGCAACCACCTCTAAGTCGCTGACCCTGACACCAGCAACCACCTCTGAGTCGCTGACCTTGACGCCAGCAACCACCTCAGAGTCGCTGACCCTGACGCCAGCAACCACCTCTGAGTCGCTGACCCTGACGCCAGCAACCAGCTGTGAGTCGCTGACCCTGACACCAGCAACCACCTCTGAGTCGCTGACCCTGACGCCAGCAACCAGCTGTGAGTCGCTGACCCTGACGCCAGCAACCAGCTGTGAGTCGCTGACCCTGACGCCAGCAACCAGCTGTGAGTCGCTGACCCTGACGCAAGCTGTGATCCCTAGCCTGCGTCTTTACCTCATGTTAGCACCAAGGACTTGTCAACATTCTCTCCAGAACCAATGACCTAGATATCGGGTCAATCCTCGGTCTCAACATAGTCCAGTCTCCAGCTGTAAATTGATACCAGACTTACTGTTAAGAAGGAAGAGACATCGAGGATGATAACTCGTAGCCACACTTTTAAATGATGAAATATTGAATACAACGACATCGTGAACACTTCACCCACGACGGCAGTGTTTGCTGTAGAGCCAAGTTCGTTTTCAGTAATCGTACGAAGTCTCAACTTCCTGTTACACTGAACAATCACTGTCAGCTGTACCAACTTTGTGCGTCTCCCGAGGGCAAATTCTCAGTATCTTACCGTATTGTATATTCCTGATAAACCTATCCCTGATGGATGTCCACCAGGTCTGTGAAAGGAAGCTAACCGCTCGGCTCAACGGCTTTGGTTGGAAGCCATTTATACGAGGCTGCAGCTGAGGAACATAGAAGTATGAAAGCCCTCCAAGTCGTGTGTATTCAGTCTCGATTTATCTGAATTCTGATAGGAAGTTCACGCTCTCTCACACTATCTACTACCATCGCGTCAACAAAATGCTGTTTTCTGGAGATTAAGTAGACGCCTTGTTGTTAGACTATCAGCTGCTATCTACAGAAGCGTGTGGAGTATAAGAGTGCAGCTAGTTTTACTAGAGGGAGATAAGTCAACAAGAAAAAAGCAGATGATCGCACGTGCTGCATTGCCTCCCTTTGGTTGTGTTACAACATGGTGTCGTCTTCCCCTGCAGTGAAACCAAGAACACTAAAACAACATACTTCATCTTGGTCTCCATTTGTGTGTTTTCGGTTTTATTAACCATCTCTTTTTATTTGTTGATCTGGGTGATCTGTTTGAGGTTAGATCAAGTGTGGTAGGCATATGTTGTTGTGTTAACATTAGATCAAGTTTGGTACCATTGTTGAGTGAACATCAAATCACATCTTGTTGAACTAACTTCAGATCAAGTGATGTACAAACATCTTGTTGTGTTAACATTATATCAGATCAACGTCTGCTCCAGATCGGGGGTGCCAAGATCACACTATCATCATGTTCAGCGTGGTGACCTTGACCCTGGACTTTCAACATTATGCTGTACTACTAAACTCCTCCCATCTCTCTCTCTCTGTCTCTCTCTCTCTCTCTCTCTCTCTCTCTCTCCGTCATCAAAGATTTTGCCTGACCTCATTTGGACTCCTCATGATAATGTCAAGAACATACATTTATTCAGCATCATCTGATTCTCCGATGCTCTGGCGGGGACTGATGATGCGACTTCACCCCGTTCTATGATTGACTGTAATCCCTTCAATTAAACAATAGCTCTCTCCTCTTGACTACTTATTAAACAACTCTCCTCACGTGACCTCCACAAAATATCATTACAAAGGAAAATCAGGCAATCGAATAGTCGATCTTGTCTTTCTAGTTCTATGTTCGAGACATTTCATAATGGAGCTGAGAGATGCTAACCTTTTGGCCGTAACATTCAAAGATTAGGCTGATACTTTCTGCACCTGTCAGCCTGTCGACCCAGTACATTGAATAGCTAAAATGTGATGTCTCCTCCTATCGGCCCAGTACATTGAATAGCTAAAATGTGATGTCTCCTCCTATCGGCCCAGTACATTGAATAGCTAAAATGTGATGTCTCCTCCTATCGGCCTGTCGACGCAGTTCTTTCACTTTTGTCAAATCGTTTTATATTCGGGTCTGTTCAGCATAGGTTTGACTCTCTGTGAGGGATGTAGGGTCTGTATGGGTACCCTGCAAATCTCTCTCTCTTTCTGTGTGTGTGTGTGTGTGTGAACACTGTAACTGTCTCTCTGTGAACGTTGAATGATCTCTCTCTCTCTATCTCTCTCTCTCTGTGTGTGTGTGAACACTGTAAATGTCTCTCTGTGAACGTTGTATTATCTGTATGTCTCTCTCTCTCTCTCTCTCTCTCTCTATGTGTGTGTGTGTGAACACTGTAAATGTCTTTCTGTGAACGTTGTATGATCTCGATCTCTCTCTCTCTTTCTCTGTGAACACTGTAAATGTCTCTCTGTGAACGTTGTATGATCTCGATCTCTCTCTCTCTCTTTCTCTGTGAACACTGTAAATGTCTCTCTGTGAACATTGTATGATCTCTCTCTCTTTGTGAACGTGTTATGAGTGTTCTCTCTGTGGACATTGTAGGTTCTATCTGTCAACGTGTAGGCCAACTTGTGTGAATGTTGAAGGCTAACGCTTGTGAATGTTGTACATAAACTCTTGTGAATGTTGTGGAATGTCTCGTTTCATATTGAAACAAATATTTCTTTTTCTGAATTGAATAATTTTAGTGGCTGTTATAAACACAGACATGTATACGTTCTCTGAAACTGGAGGTCTAGTGTATACGTTCTGTGAAACAGGACGTCTAGTGTATACGTTCTGTGAAACAGGACGTCTAGCGTATACGTTCTGTGAAACAGGACGTCTAAGTTATTTGGACGACTTGTGAAAACCGTTCTGTCAACATACCAAAGTTGTTTGGAATATTGTAAAGTACTTGTAGAGACTAAATAGCCAAGATACTGGTCACGTGTAGAACTGTGCTTCAGTTAAGCTAACATGGGTTTAAATTGGGGGGTAATGTCATGTACTTCTCAGGGCAATGCTGTTCTGCGTTAGTCGACCTATACTTCTACTGGGACAGATACCGCTGTGCAGGTCCCAGCTCTGGGAGCAGGATCTCTTGCTTAGCGGCCTAGGCTTGAGCAGCTTATTGATCTGCTGTGTTGGAACAAGTGCCGCATGGGGAGCAAAGTAGACCGGCAGCCTGTTAGGAGCCATCTATGCTGCGCTTAACAAACCACCTAACCATGGTCGGTGTAATACCATATCATACAGTTAGTCGCCTCTTACGACCTGCTCTGTAGGGTAGTGCTACTATTCTTGTCATACACAAAGCCCACGGTGGGCCACTCTTGAACGAGCAGGTACCTAAATATGGAGTTTGACCTCTGCGTTGGTCAAGTGCTGGAAAACGGCTTCAAAATTATTGGTTTGTGTGAGGACAATTTGAAAGATTACAAGAATGGGAATTAAGTGGATGAACGTGTATATCTGAGAGAGCTTACGTCCACGACTGATTTGACTGAGTTGACTGAACAGGAAACGTCAGACTGAGAGCTTACCTTCACGACTGATTTGACTGAGTAGACTGAACAGGAAACGTCAGACTGAGAGCTTACCTCCACGACTGATTTGACTGAGTAGACTGAACAGGAAACGGCAGACTGAGAGCTTACGTCCACGACTGATTTGACTGAGTAGACTGAACAGGAAACTTCAGACTGAGAGCTTACGTCCACGACTGATTTGACTGAGTAGACTGAACAGGAAACGTCAGACTGAGAGCTTACGTCCACGACTGATTTGACTGGGTAGACTGAACAGGAAACGTCAAACTGAGAACTTACGTCCACGACTGATTTGACTGAGTAGACTGAACAGGAAACTTCAGACTGAGAGCTTACGTATACGACTGATTTGACTGAGTAGACTGAACAGGAAACGTCAGACTGAGAGCTTACGTCCACGACTGATTTGACTGTGTAGACTGAACAGGAAACGTCAGACTGCTTCAGAGATGATTGCGCATGTCGAATGGTTTCCAAATAAATGGAAAAGTTTACAATCGCGGCTTGTCAATAATAATTGGACACATTTGCCATGTTAAGTGAAATAGACGATCGGGAGTTCACTGACATTTCTGAGGGTATGAAGCGTTGAGTGAGGGTATGAAGCGTTGAGTGAGGGTATGAAGCGTTTAGTGACGGTAAAGTGTTGAGTGAGGGTATGAAGCGTTGAGTGACGGTAAAGTGTTGAGTGAGGGTATGAAGCGTTGAGTGAGGGTAAAGTGTTGAGTGAGGGTATGAAGCGTTGAGTGAGGGTATGAAGCGTTGAGTGAGGGTATGAAGCGTTGAGTGAGGGTAAAGCGCTGAGAGAGGGATTCTGGTCTAGGTGATATTTGATGAGATGAACAATAAATAGAATCCCTACATTGATTTTTGTTAATGTTAATATCACGGAGCAGCGGTCAAAGGTTTAACTTGAAGTGTGAGACCTTCTTCCCAAGTCATAGTTCTTGTTTCTTATGTGACTGGTTCAGACAGCTAACTGGTGACAGGTTCGGACAGCTAACTGGTGACAGGTTCGGACAGCTAACTGGTGACAGGTTCAGACAGCTAACTGGTGACAGGTTCGGACAGCTGGTGACAGCCTCAGACAGCTAACTGGTGACAGCCTCAGACGGCTAACTGATGACAGGTTCAGGCAGCTAACTGGTGACAGGTTCAGACAACTGGTGACAGTCTCAGACAGCTAACTGGTGACACTCTCAGACAGCTAACTGGTGACAGTCTCAGACAGCTAACTGGTGACAGCCTCGGACGGCTAACTGGTGACAGCCTCAGACAGCTAACTGGTGACAGGTTCAGACAGCTGGTGACAGCCTCAGACAGCTAACTGGTGACAGATTCAGACAGCTAACTGGTGACAGCCTCAGATGGCTAACTGATGACAGGTTCAGACAGCTAACTGGTGACAGGTTCAGACCACTGGTGACAGTCTCAGACATCTAACTGGTGACAGTCTCAGACAAATAACTGGTGACAGCCTCAGACAGCTAACCGGTGACAGGTTCAGACAGCTAACTGGTGACAGGTTCAGACAGCTAACAGATATTGGGATGCAAATCACCATATTAGGAAGCACTTGCGTGTGCGAATGTATGCGTGTGTGAATATGTGCGTGTGTGAATGTGCATTTTGGAACGGAAAGTTCATTTTCATTTCTTCTTCTTCTTCTTCGTTCGTTCTCATTCTCCCACTACCAAACCCTGAAAGGGTAAGTAGCAGATGAAAATATGATTGAAAACGTTACCTTTGGGGAACTGTTTGGCTCAAGTGACCATCAAATCATCCGTTGGGACCTTATTGCAGGGAAAGAAGTAAACATAAACACGCGAACATACGACTACTCTAAGGCAGATGTTAAGAGGATGAAAGAGGCAGCGAACCACATAATCTGGAAAGATATTGTCGTAGGAACAGATGTTGAACAGGAGTGGGAAAGTTTTAAAACAGTTCTAGAAACGCTAAAAGAGGAATGTGTTCCATGTAGGGAGGTAAACCCCAAGCGTAAAAAGTGGGTAACTAGATTTGTAGTGAAATGTAGAAGAGCAAAAAATAAAGCATGGAAAAAATATATAGAGGCAGGTAAATCAAAAGAAACATATGTAAAATATTTGGACAAGCAGAACATATCTCAGAAAGCGAATAAAACAGCAAAAATAGACTTTGAAAAAAAAACTTGCTCAGAGGATCAAGACTGACAGTAAAAGCTTCTTCTCTTATGTTAGAAATAAACAAAGAACGAAAGACAAAGTAGGCCCTCTCATAGACAGTACAGGGAAAATAATAAGTGAGAATAGGGAGGCAGGTAATCTACTCAATCAGCACTTTTGCACAGTCTTCACAAAAGAGGACTGCTCCAAGATCCCAGAGCCTATAGATATTTTTCAAAGAGACATGGAAACAGTGGGATTAAGATCAATCTGTATTACAGAGGAAATGATTTTTTAAAAATTGGAGGGGTTGAAAGTGAATAAATGTCCGGGTCAAGATGGTATTCATCCAAAATTGCTGTATGAAATTAGAGACCAACTAGCAAAACCATTGGCTATATTATGTTCTCAATCACTTACAAAAGGGATTGTTCCACGGGATTGGAAAGATGCAGGAGTGATCCCCTTATTCAAAAAAGGCAAAAAATCAGATCCAGCAGATTATAGACCGGTGAGTTTAACGAGCATAGTCTGTAAATTGTTAGAGTCAATAATCAAAGAAAACATTGTAATGCATTTAGACAACTTTAATCTAATTAGAAATAGTCAGCATGGGTTTACTAGAGGGAGATCATGCTTAACAAATCTATTAGAATTCATGGAGGAGGTTACTAAAATCATAGATAGGGGGAGCCAGTGGATGTTATTTATCTAGACTTTGCCAAGGCCTTTGATAGAGTACCTCATCAAAGATTATTTCGAAAGTTAAAATCACATGGAATAGGTGGGGAAGTTGCCAAATGGATTGAAAATTGGTTAACGGGAAGAAGGCAGAGGGTGGGCATAAATAAGGAGTACTCTGAGTGGTGTGAAGTGAAAAGTGGTGTGCCACAGGGCTCGGTTTTGGGACCAATTTTGTTCTTGATATATATAAATGATTTGGACATTGATATGAGATCCATGATTGCAAAATTTGCTGATTACACAAAACTATGCAGTAGTGTCTCATCTAAAGCGGAAGTGGATATATTGATGTCTGATTTAGATAAAATTCGATAATGGTCTGTAAGCTGGCAAATGGAGTTTAATGTAGATAAATGTACAGTCATCCACATGGGTAGATCCAATATGGAACATAATTACAGAATGGGAGAAAACAATATTAGAAAGATAGATAAGGAAAGGGACCTAGTGGTTATAATAGATCATACAGGAAAGGTGATTGAGCAAGTTAAGGTAGCAGTGATAAAGGCAAATGCAATGTTAGGTATGATAAAAAGAAATATTAAACATAGAAGCAAGGAAGTGATCGTCAAACTGTATAAAGCTTTAGATAGACCTAGATTGGAGTACTGTGTACAGGTGTGGAGTCCTTATCATAGAGGGGACATAAACATGCTAGAAAGAAAACAAAAAAGAGCGACAAAGATGATAGTGGGATTCCAGAATTACAGTTATGAGGAACGACTCAGAAAAACGGCCTACAGTGTCTCGAAGAGAGAAGAATTCGTGGTGACTTAATACAGGTTTATAAGATGATCAGAGGAATCGATAAATTAGACTATAACAAGTTTTTTTAAAATACAGCCACCTACAATTACACGAGGGCATAGCTACAAGCTGACTAAAGAGAGGTCCAGGTTAGATATTAGGAAATATTTTTTTAGTCAGAGAGTGGTGTCTGCTTGGAATGCATTGCCAGGGGAGGTAGTGGAGGCAGGGACAGTTAATGCATTTAAGAATAAACTGGATGCGCATAGCTTTTAGAGCAAGGTGATGTAAATGTAACTGGTTGTACACAGACTCTGCAGGGTCTTCTAAACCAGTATAAAGACGTTAAGTTTAAGAATGTAGTCCAGAGAACGGAATAGGTTGTGTCGTAGTTTACAGTTTGACTGCGATATTTGCACCTTCCGGTCCAACACTCCGACTTCAGCAAGCATTTATTGAGTACCGGGTTAGCATTCCCTCTTCGATCCCTTATCCTTAGCCAGTCTGCCCTGTTGTAGCCTGTTATCCAGGATCACCGCGTGGAGGTGTAGAAGGGTCTTGGCAGCTATGGTTCGCTTGCCCTGACGCTAGTAGTCAGCTATGGGTCGCTGACCACTGCAGCTCATGCGCTGCTCAGCATCTTGATCCCCATTTTCATTTGAATCTTCATAAACTGGCTGTTTCCGGCTCTCTGTTGCATATATCGAGCGTTTCCGGTTCTCTGTTTATATCGAGTGTTTTCACAACGAATAGACAGGGGGCCATACCAGCTTTGTTGAAACAGACACAAGACGTGAAGCTCTCAATTTAACCAATCAGCATTCGCTTGACCAGATTTCCGTTCTGACAACAGCACAATTGTCCTTTCTTTGGTTGATCGCACATAAAATCTGGATTGGTGCATTACGAAGCTGTGACAGCACAGCAACAGTTATTTGAGAAGACAGACGAGCCCCAGAGCCTGCAGTCAGACAACATGTACGTGTAAAGTGCTGACAACTGGATCTAGTATCTGAACAAGTCGCTGTGCTACGCCTCTATTACTGGTATTGCTTCTATTTATTCATTTTGAGAAGATCTGTCCTAATCAAGATGACGCGATGCCTGCACTAGAGCGAGCTATCCCACGACGATTATAACGATGTCTGTGCCAGACAAATGAAGATTAATACGTGCCCTTAGCGATCATGGTAGGCCAATTTGAATAATTGCCCCTCGTTGTCTTAAGCGTGGGAAAACGGATATTTCGAAGATTTTAGAACCACGTGTTTTCTTTGTTCAACGTTAAGTGACTAGTGATTTTGTGTGCGCAATTATTCGATATGGGAGACGGGGGGGGGGGGGGGGGGCGCGTTCTTGAGACGATCAATATTCAGGTCGTTAGTTTCTTGAAGCGAAATTTTGGGGGTGTGGATGATGCAGAGGTATTTTGTATTGTTCTGTTCTGATCTGGTTTTGTCGCTTGTGACAACCAGGAGAAGCTAGGTTTCAAGAGACAAGGAAAGTGGATGCATACCCGTTTGAGTGAAAGACAAAAGGAATAATGGCGAAGAAACAGACAGCTACAGTTGAATCTGTAGGATTTCAGAAGAGAGAAGGGAAGGTAAACTATCAAAGGCAGAGAGGAATGGATGTATATCAAAGAGTTATAGGCCTTGAGTGCATGGAAGAAGCGGCAGATAAAGGAATGACAGCGGAAAACGTTTGTTAAAATGATATTGATCGGCATAGCTTCTCCAAGAATTGAGCAATCACAGGTTTGCATGTACATAATAGCAATAGGAAACTGTGAAATAAACACAGCAAGTTGCATGCAGGTCCAACTGGCGTGGTCTGAAATAATAGCAAGGATTAAGATACAACATCCTGGAGATGTTAATGCGATGTAAACACCTCAAACTGGTCAACAACAAAATGTCTCACTTATGAGTTTGTATAATCTGTCTACGCACTTGGTGATCTTATAAATGTCCACAAAACTTGAGGTCCACAAAACTTGAGGTCCACAAAACTTGAGGTCCACAGAACTTGAGGCCCACAAAACTTAAGGCCCACAAAACTTGTGGTTTATAACATCCCAGATCTGAAGCATGAAGAGAGCTAGATTGACTGGATGAGAGAGAGACAGAGAGAGAGAGAGTGGATGAGAAGACAGTGTGAGAGAGAGAGAGTGGATGAGAAGACAGTGTGAGAGAGAGAGTGGATGAGAAGACAGTGTGAGAGAGAGAGAGTGGATGAGAAGACAGTGTGAGGAACACTTTACTTGTCCAATCGAAGTCTTGAAATGAATAAGATCAGATGATTTAAAAGTTGTCTGTTCTGGGAGAGAAAGATTTGTTCGTCGTGAATTCTGGGTGATAAAATATTTGCTAAAACAGAAGAACATTATCAGCACGTAAGATGACCAACAGTGTAGCAGCTTTGTTCTGTTCTATAGATTAATGCTAACAGTAATGAAAGTAAGCGAGGTTTAGCGCGAACCAATCAATCCTTCTCTTCTAGCGTCCTCTCTCCAAAGCGATAATCCAGAGTTAACCGTAGTCCAATCTTTCTTTTCTCCGTCAACGATGGCAGCCCGGTCTGTAGTTATAGCCGTCACTTCCCTCATCTTGTTATTGACATCCAGGCTAAGTTCGTTATTTGGACATCTGTTCAAGGTCGTCTGAGGTGAACTGGCAGCTGTATCGTCATCATTATGTGCCTTGCCTGACAGGTGTAGACGGGCAAGGATCTCCACACATTAATGTGCCAACTTACGTACATCAATTTTACTGTGACTGCCTGTCAAGCCATGATGGTTAACATTCCATCATCCCTCTCTCTCTCTCTGCCTATGTCTCTCACTCTCTCTTTCTCTCTCTCCCCCCCCCCCCCTCTCTCTCTCTCTCTCACACATATTAACAAGCATTACAGAAGGCCTAGAGAAAAGGGGTCATTGAGAATCTTATATGCTAGAAGTATTTATTTTGTCCCAGAAGAACAATAACAAACTATGACCAGCGCTTCAACTAATTAAGGTCTCGACCAACCAACTTCCCACCTGTCCCCCCCCCCCCCTTTTTCACCCACCCTATCAATTGTGCCAGTTGTGACAATTTGTATGCCAAGTATATCAGCTCTCTGGCGCTGCTAAAGGTCGACAGTTAAATTATGTATGTTGTTACTTTGTCCAGGTACAATAACTGGACACTCGCCTGTTGATGTTGCTCTAATCCACTAACAGCTTTGTTGATACACATGTCTGTTTGCAGGTGAAGCCAGTGACGACTCCAACAAACTCATGTACATCCTCATCCCATCCCTGACCGTGCCCTTAGCTCTGGGAATACTTCTTGCCTTAATCTGCTTCTGTCAAAAGTCGCACAACTCCAGGTCAGTGAATGTTGAACGTCTGCCAGGTAGGTTTAGAGACGGTCGCCAAGGTGACGAGCATGCCTGATGGCCACTACGTTGAGTGTCCGTTTAGTAATAGCTTATTTCTTCTGTATGTGCTAGCAGGGGGTGCGAGCAGAAGAGGACATAGAATGATAAGGGGAAGAAGAAGGAGAGGGAGGAGAAGAAAGAAAAAAATAAGAAGACAATGAAGAAAGCGTAGGGAAGGTAGAAAGAGAAGAGGAGACAGTCAGATGTCAGGGAAGCAGTTCTAAACAAATTCATGATAATGATAGATGAACAGAACCATCGGGCGCAGAACACAGTGCAACGCATCCTACCTCATCAAGACATGACTATACTGGAGTCACCGACGTGGATGTATGGTTACAATTGAGGACGAAGAAGAAACATACTTTATATTTTCATCTTTTTGTGAGATTTCTTTATTGTTGTCCGAACTTCTAGCGACCAGGAACGTGTTGACCCTTCTAAACTATCTGCTGAAAGGTGAAGGACACGGCCATGTTATTCTTGGAAACCTGATTGTAAATGTATCGAAAAGTTCACACGCGCGCCAGTACAGGCACACACACAAATACACGCACGCGCACACAAAACGCACGCATACCACACACTCACTCACACACTCACCTACACACTCACCCACTCACTCACCCACACTCACCTACATACATACTCACTCACTCACACACTCACTCACCTACACACTCACTCACCCACATACTCACTCACTCACCCACACACTCTCTCACACACTCACTCACTCACACACTCACCCACACACACACTCACACACACACACTCACCCACACACAGAGTAGTCTATAATACATCCAAGAAGAGAAGTGGTAGAGAAATCAACCAATGTGAACTTCTTGTGGACATGTTTGACAGTGCAGCGTACGTGCCAGACTCTGGCTGTCCGAGAAACACATTGAACAAGGATGCTGGATAACGTCTCAACTTTCTTTCTGCATTTCACTGACAAATTGTGTGTCTCCATTTCACTGACAAATTGTGTGTCTCCATTTCACTGACAAATTGTGTGTCTCCATTTCACTGACAAATTGTGTGTCTCGATTTCACTGACAAACTTTATGTCTCCATTCTGTTGACAAACTTTGTGTCTCCATTTGGTTGGCAAACTTTGTGTCTCCATTTTGTTGACAAACTTTGTGTCTCCATTTCCCTGACAAATTGTGTCTACAGTACATTTCACTGAAAAACTTTGCGTCTCCACTGACAACCTTCGTTCTGTTCAATTTTTCTCCTTGTCAAGAATAGGGGCTCATATGCAATAAACTTGTCACTGACGCCTGCACATAGCACTCTGTTTTCATGTGTTGTGGTGGTTTCTAAAGCAACTTGTTTCAGCATGATGAAGCTCTTAGCACTACGTAAAACACTTTTCAGTCATCTACTGGATAATAAACGTAGGCTAAGCTTGTCTCTCAGCATATGGCACTACCTACTTGTTCTTGTTATCCATCAAATGGTTCAGAGATAACTGGCATCATACACATAATTTCTCAGAATATTTACTTTTTGTTAGAACATTGTTGTAGGATGTATAACCAAGGTCAATGTAATTCTCCATATCATCAATAACTTCAATGTGATTCCGACCACCTTAACCTTGACCTCTGTATTATCCTGCCCAGATCATCAAGACCTAATAACAAGCAGGGACAGCCAGTAGAGATGAGCCCTCTTAATCCAAAGTCCGCCAGCCGAGTCAGGGAGTTTCCCATGCACAACATCCGTTTCTTCCAAGAACTCGGAGAGGGTGTCTTTGGGAAGGTCTATAAAGGAGAACTGTCAGGACTTCACAGAGAAGGCTCGTCTAGCAAGGTCGCCATTAAAACACTGAAAGAGAATGCCCTTCCAAAGGTTCAGGGCGACTTTCGAAGAGAGGTCAGTTTGAAAGTTCACCCTGTCTACCTTTCCCCAGGTGGTTTGTTAAGAGTCGCTATAGATGGTGTCTAACTGGCTGCGGGTCTACTTAGCTCTAGTGTTTGAGTCTATTAAGATAGACTCGCACATCCGTAAAAACCATTCTCCAAGAAACTGGTTGTATACAGACTCTGTAGAGTCTTCTAAACCAGAATAAAGACGTTAAGTTACTAAGGGATCTGGCTGTTTTATATTCTTCCTCTTTTTATTTGTTATGGCATGTTCAGAAATACATGCCGATCTTCAAAATAATATCTCTCAGCAATTATGGGAACATTAAATTAAAACTTATTTTTTTAGTAATTTTAAGACGTTATGTTATTTTGGGATATATAGAGAAAAATATGTCTTTGCTGGATAGCATTTTAAGAGTTCTACAGTATGTGGGAAAGGTTATTGATGACAAGACATCACATTCTACACATGTGGGGGGGGGAGGGGGGGGGGGGGTTTGGGTGCGTGTGCGCGAGAGAGAGAGAGAGTGAGTGAGCACTTATCACTATTGCAGTGGAAGTCTTGAGATGTGCCACAAATTGAGGGTGCATCATGTATAGAAACATTTATCAAATTCATTAACCAAACATGTTTCTCTTGTTCTACCAGTTTATCATTTCTCTTGTTCTACCAGTTTATCATTTCTTTTGTTCTACCAGTTTATAATATCTCTTGTTCTACCAGTTTATAATATCTCTTGTTCTACCAGTTTATCATTTCTTTTGTTCTAATAGTTTATCATTTCTCTTGTTTCTTTCAGCTCAGTTTGCCTATTTATCGGGTAGATAACTCTTGTCTGTTTTCTGTTGCAGATTGATCTAATGTCAGACTTGCGTCATCCGAACATCGTGTGCTTGATAGGGGTGTGCACCAAACAGGAGCCCTTGTGCATGCTCTTTGAGTACATGGCACAGGGAGATCTCCACGAGTACTTGGTGTCCCATTCTCCTCATTCAGACATCACTTCCACAGAAGATGATAGTGGAACTGGTACTGGACACATCCTGGAGTATGCAGAGATGCTGCACATCTCCACCCAAGTGGCTGCAGGGATGGAGTACCTTGCCAGTCATCACTTTGTCCACAGGGACCTGGCAGCCAGAAACATCCTGGTAGCGGATGGCCTTAACGTTAAAATTTCAGATTTTGGTTTATCTCGTGATATCTATTCATCAGATTATTACCGTCTGCAGAGTAGATCGTTGCTGCCAGTCCGATGGATGCCTCCAGAAGCCATCTTGTATGGGAAGTTTACAACTGACAGCGATGTGTGGTCATTTGGTGTTGTATTGTGGGAGACTTTCAGTTACGGCCTGCAGCCTTATTACGGTTTTTCTAATCAGGAAGTCATTGAGATGATACGCTCAAGGCAGATTCTGGCCTGTCCAGAGGAATGTCCAGCCCGGATCTATGGTCTGATGGTGGAATGTTGGCATGAGATGCCTACTAGAAGGCCAGCTTTCAGGGAGATACAAACCCGCCTTCGTACCTGGCATAGTGAAACCACACCCACAGTTCCATGGTCACTCTCCCAGAGCCATTCCGGTCACTCCAGTTCCACCCACCAGAGCTCACAATCCCAGCCATCACACCACAGCAGCACCGGGCCCAGCAACACCACAGCTGTCACAGGACTGACTGGCAGCAGCAATACTTCCGAACCAAGCGCTGCCCAAGCTTCCTTCTCCACCCACTTCATGCCTTACAACAACCAAGGGGCCATGCTGTCGCAGCCACTGCCTCCGTACAACGCAGTGACACATCAACAGCAGCAGTCCACAGGTCTCCAAGGACCTGGTCCCAACATGAACATTCAACATCAACTGATTCAACAGTATAAAATGAACCCTTACAGTGGGCAAATGGGCAACCAGTACATACAGTACCCAACAGGTCAACCGGTTGTCACGACACACCAGTCTGGACAAATGCAGATGCTACGAAACACTGGCCAGTCCATGCCACAGACAAACATAGGAGGTGTGGCCATAGCTGGGCTCAGCAAGGTTTCCCCTGCTGGTTCTATCAGCAGCTCGCAGTCCACAAACAGTGGATCATCAACTCCTCAAAACATGGCTGGGACAACTTCAAAACCTGGCATGCTACATATGGGCCAGAACATTAACGGCCACAACAACCAGTCAGCAAACAGCCATTACAAACCCCTCCTTCCCATTTACAATATTGGTGGTACTACCAACATGGCCACACAATCTCCGAACAATTTAGCCTCTGATTGCAGTGGTTTAAACAACTTATCTCATTCAGGCTACAGTCCAGATCAGAAAACCTCAGACATTTAAACATTTATGACTTTACATCTTATTCAACATTTCACTGGCATGTTCTTTACTGACGTCATTTCGGATTGTCACATTTCAAGTCTTACAATAACTACTATGTTGCATTTAGGTCAGCTAAAGGGAGCAGTCAGTTCACGGGGGACATACAGCAAATTATTCTCAATGAAATCTTATATTTTCCCTCGGCATTTTTTAATTGTAGAAGAATTTTCATCAATATGTCTTTTGTTGTCCTTCTGTATAATTTTCATCAATATGTCTTTTGTTGTCCTTCTGTTTAATAATTTTCATCAATATGTCTTTTGTTGTCCTTCTGTTTAATAATTTTCATCAATATGTCTTTTGTTGTCCTTCTGTATAATTTTCATCAATATGTCTTTTGTTGTCCTTCTGTTTAATAATTTTCATCAATATGTCTTTTGTTATCCTTCTGTTTAATAATTTTCATCAATATATCTTTTGTTGTCCTTCTGTATAATAATTTTCATCAATATGTTTATTTGTCTTCTTGCTATAGAAAGTATGTTCACTAATTTGTGAACCTGGAATTTATTTTGCTTTCCTTTGTTATTTACTTTTTCTTTTATGGAGGAAGCATTGGTCTATTCCTTATGTTTGTTGACAATCCAACTGCCATTAACGTCACAAGTATTTATTTTGTTGGAGTTTTGACAATGATGCCTCAATGGTCATATCTTTAGTTGTGAGACAAGGTCATACATCCTACTTTGTGGCTTCTTTGTTTATTGAATATATTCATCTTAAACAGATACTGAACATGAAATGTCAGAAGGCAGTGACAAGATTGAATTATCCACACAGCCTTAAATAACATATACCAGTGGTTCCCAAACTGCTTACGGTCCACCGCACCCTTAGTGTACCAGAATTTGTCCATGCTACCCCAAGTCAGAAAACAAGCATACTCAACAGTTGCAATGCACGGCTGATGAAAATAATGGAATGTTTCGCGGCATCCCTGTAAACAAGCCACATCAACCCAGGGTGCTGCGGCACACAGTTTGGGAACCACTGACATATAGGGTAATAGGCGGCCCTAGAGTGCAGCGACCAATCTACTCCAGATCACAGACACTGTCATGCTAATTATTTGCCTCTGACCCTTCTACTCTCTCTTCTCTGTCACGTGATATCAACTGAAAAATGTAAGCACAAAAACTTTATTTAAAATCGTTTTGGTTGACCCATGTTCGCTTAGTTATTTACTGGCCCAAGATTGACAGCCACAGCTGTAGCAGATACTGCCATTAGGGATGAAGTGTTAGAGACTTCATTGTACGAGGTTTCAGACAGATTGTATCACATGAGGTGCAAACAGGATTAGAAACTGAAACAAAGACAGTCTGAGAAAACTTGCTGCAACATCACATAGAAGTAACTCATGAGAACCCATGGGGAAAGATGAAAGAGTGAATGATACTGAAGCAGAGGAGATAGGATGACTAAAGTAGACAATGAAGACACATTCAGAGAAATTGAGGATGGCGAGAAGATGATAGAAAATTACTACTACTGAACTCAAAATTCAGAGAAATCAAGATGACTTGCTCATTGAATGTCACAATTTATTTAAATTTGAAATATAGAAATTCATTAAGACACAAGTCAGACACGTGTATTAACTAACCATTTATGTTTTTTTTTTAAATTAAGGAGTGTATGACCTAGTTAAAGAAGATTAGGTCGCTTCAAATAAAGCTAGTCTAGTACAAACACATGTTTAACACTTTATCACTGACAGCATTTTTAGCTACACCATTATTTAAAATGACTCACACAATCACAAACGCATTTACATTTAACTTGGGTACTCATATGGCAGTCTGCACCAGCAAGCTGGGGGAAGTTTTTCATTTCTAAGAATGACTTTTCATTCAGTGTTTAGGAAGTGGACCACGTTCATTCATCATACCTGACATTGATACATTGTTTGTCTCAATTTAGTTTTTTTTGTTTTGTTTAACCAGTACAAGGTTTCCTCACACAAGTGGTAGCCGGTTTGATAAGATAGTTATTGCCCATCGTGAAACGATGATGGTCACAACATCAGACGGTCTTGTCTTAATAATGTGATGTCCGCTGTATGAGGATTATAGTGAGGAAGAATATGTGCTGGTCATCAATCTCACTCTTATCCCGAGTTACCTTGGATCAGTGGCAAGACTATTGGTTGAGACGACTGGAGGTAACTCGGGATGCAGGCACTCTGGTATTACCTCCCATGAGACCAGGAGTCGCTGGAATCTTGAGGGATTCAATTGCCCACCCTTCCCGTTCATCACTGTGAGAGGCAACTGACATAACCTCTTGACTACAGCGACCTCCAGTTGACAAGAGAAGACCCCTGTGTTTTAGTTTACCAGTACAAGGTTTCCTCGCAAGAGTGGTAGTTGCGCTGACAAGCTAGGACAACTGCAACCATCCAAATATGTTGTAAAAGGTGACTATAGAGGGTTGTACATGAAGCTAGCAACATCATCATGTAAAACCATTGACTACAAGTGCTGCGATACAGGAGTCCTGTAAATGAGATGGTTGTAGCAGAGTCCTCACGTGTCACTAGGTGAAACGATGAATTGCTGTACTCACTTCCTCATTCAAAGTTATTCCTCAGAAACCTGACAATCAAATTAGTTGGTGATGTGGCCTTACTGTGTGTGCTACAACTACTGAGCATGTATTTTTGTTCTCATAAATATTACTTGATGAATTATGAATTGCAAGTACAATCATCAATAGTTTAGTTGTACATAGTCACCATAACATTCATTTTGCCTTATTCCCTGGAGGAGGTGGAACAGGAGGACACGGGTTTTAACCCTGTTAGGCACCTTGGTTTATTTATATGAAGTGGGTGCTATGGTGATGTGAAATACTAGTCTGGACACTTTTCAGCCCTACAATTCCCACAACCCCCTTCCCAAAATCATTGGGGACAATCCAGTGAGGTCTGTTTATTGTTGTGTTATTTCTAGTAATACAAGTTAACAGGCAGTCCCCCATAGCAAATACTGCAGTTGGGGATCGAGTGGCATTGTATGAGATCTCAGTTTGAGTGTACTGGTGTGATGAGTTCCCTTCCACACTGATTTGCCGTTCATGAACTCAGTTATGTGGCAGCTTGATGAACTTGAATATAGTGTGGCTAGGTTGTCTTATTTCAATTATTGTTTCTGTAGGACATTACATGTCTTTTCTGTCATGTAGGACATTAATACTTAACATCTTTAAACTGGTTTAGAATACTGTATACAACCAGTTTCATTTACATTTCTATGCTCTAAAAGCTATGCGCATTCAATCTATTCTTAAATGCATTAATTGTTCCTGCCTTTACTACCGTCAGTTCTTTTCTTGTGTTTCTGTAGGACATTAACAGTTTCATTTCTTTTCTTGTGTTTCTGTAGGATATTAAGTGTCATTTCTTTTGTGTTTCTGTAGAAAATTAAGTGTCATTTCTTTTATTGTATTTCTGTAGGATATTAATATTTGCCAGTTTCATTTGTTGCTTTTCTGTGAGGCCTAAATACTGACAGTACACACATTCTATTGTTTTGTATTTTCGTGATCAGAGACGATGGTAAATTGTGGTTGTTACATGATATAGGTTGCCAGCTGTTGCAGCTTTGAGATACATCATGATCAGGCATAGCTATGCAACATGCCTAGCACAAATAAGGCTCAGCTCAGAGGGTGCATCATGATCAGGCATAGCTATGCAACATGCCTAGCACAAATAAGGCTCAGCTCAAGAGCATACCAGCATCGTCCCATGATTTACCATCAATATGACCACAATTATCTTCTCAAGTAACTTGACATTTGTTGAAATTACGAGTGAACTTCAGTGGCAAAATGGCCCAACTAATATGTTTGGTCAATGAAAGTTACATCAACTGTTGATCTTGATGACCCGTTCCTCAGCGTAGCTGCGGGTCCCAACCAGATCCTGTCGTGGACCACGGAAGTCCAATGTGCGGTAAGTGCTCCTCTAGAGGCATCTCGGGTGTTGCAGCATACAGCAATCGAGTCTGACCAACGGATTGAAGGTCTTCCCTGCGGTCTCTTCTTGCCTCAGGGGTACCAGACTGCTGTCGCTGTGCTCCATCGACCATCATTTCTGCCCATGTATGTTTTGCCTTGTCAGCATGAATTACTGCATCTTCACCAGGGACAATCGTCTTATGTCAGAATTGTGGAGACCTTACATACGTTGGTTCCAGAGAGTGATTCCGACCAAGCGTCTCTCATGGGAGGCCTGGGTAACTCTCAATTCCTCCTATAGTGATTTTGTTAGTGTCCACATCTCAGCACCGTAGTACATCACTGGGAGTACAGTGGAATTGAAGATTATAACTCCCCGCCAATAAATAAAAACAATTTTTTACTGGCATATTAATTATAACACCAAATTGGGGGCACTTTCAAATGTATGTGTAAAACATTTGTACCTTCACCAAACGAAGGTTAGACTAGAGAACAACAGGAAGTGATGCACTTGCCAAGTCTACGCAGGATTCCAGACAACTGGAAAATGTATTGACTTTATGAACCTATGGATTAAATTCATTTATTCTCTCATAATGTATAATGCAGCAGTTATCAATCACAGATTTCTATACTTTCTTTCTATGTAAAATTACATGTGGGATTGTAGATTTTATTTGTACATATTGTAGATACTTGTGTACAATTTTCAAAATAAGTGTCTCAACATTAAAATCATCACAGCTGGATAATCCTTTAAAGATGTAATTCAATGATACCTCATTCATGTCTGTATGTCAATAATTTTGAATTTGTAAGTGAATTACCTGTGCACTAACTTAAGCAAAATGGATATGGAAGGAAAACACAAATGTGGCCTTTTGTGAGACGACTTGTACATGAAGTGGAGATAGAATTTGGGTACATTTATCATTATGTCTGCGGTGATGAATACTGTAAAGACTGGTGATTCTATTATCTGTAGAGATTCTCAATTTATTCATATTGACAACGGATCTGAAAGTGTTATTCACAAACATTTATAGAGAGGATTCACATGTTACATGTAAGTAGAATATTTATTATACATTTTTGTGTGGGCATTTTGTGTTTGTGCTGATATTTTTTATTCTTTCTAATGCTGTAGGATATTTTTACTAATTAACATGCCAATCAAACAATCAATGTTCTTTGAGTGCCATACACAGCACACAAGGCAGAAACCAGTGCTCTCCAGTTTGATCTGTGACAACACTCTTTTCAGTTCATGTATGTTGCTAAAGCCGATAGTGGAACCCTCTCTGACGATTGATCCGTAGAGAGATTCTTTTGGTCTTCTTCTTTTGCTGCTGCCAGACGGTGACCACATAAATGCTTGCAGGGGGAGTCTGTTGCTGTCGATTCTAAATGTGTCTCATGAATGACCACAGTTTTTTCCTGCTGAAACATATTGTTGGTTGGTGACTTCTCTAATTTTTGTTGGTTATGAATTCCTCCCAGCCAATGTTGAACAGTTTTCTAAGACACTTATTCTTGTATGCATTGATATGGTTATAAAGTAAATTAGCCTTTACTGTTGTTATACTGACAGTTTGAAATGTGGTATCTATTAATTAGTGTTTGTTTGTGAATTTGATATCAAGTCTATACATTCGTATATTATTTATAGTAGGCCTATTTTACGTATCATGTTATATTATGCCCCCTCCCCATGTCATTTATCTTGGTATCAGTTTGTAAAAACGGAATGATACATATAACAACAATGGGGTAACTAAGGCGCTAGCCCAGTCAAGCACAAAATACTGACCAGGGTCAATACACTGATCACAATCTCTCTTCCATGTAACGTTGCCTGGAAACAGGCTGTTTTCAAGGCAGCCTGGCTGAGAAGTGGATCGATGTGATTCCCCGTAGTAGTGAGCATCGCGCAGATGAAACCAAGCATAGCACAACCACCTGGAGGACCGTGATCCACCTTCATCAGGATGTGAGGAGAGCTACTACAATCCGCCACTTAACGTCCTTTTTCAGGACTTACTCATTGTGGTCATATAAGAAGAATAGTGTGGATAGCTTTATTGCATTACACTGCAAAGGTTTTACTTCTACCTACCGAAACGGCAGCATTCATTTGATGTGTATTCACTAGAAATAATATTTTGAGAATATAATTATAAACTTTAAGCAGTATTTCCTAAAATAATTGTGCTCTATAGCAGATATTAATTTTACAAACTTGGCATATCTGCTAAGACTTGGTTTTTAAAAAAACATAACATTTCTGGCAAGGATGGTTTTTTGATGGGGCATTCAGCAACATTGAGAACCACTGAACTTCTCCATAAAAATGTGAAAGTTGAATTCAAATACTGTTTAAATTGATTCACACCAGTCCCTGAAAAACAAATGAGGAAAACACACACATATATATGCACTAGAAACAGTCATTATGAAACATAAATTTTTATGAAAGGCACCAAACTGGCTTTGTAGAGTAATACCCCATGTAGGGGATGTGATGATCAAGCAAATATGTGCATGCACAATATACAACTTTGCCACCCCACTGTTAACTTGCACTGTGAAAGAACGAGGCAATTATTCTGGGGTTATTGTTGTGATCAGAGGGTGTGTAAAATCTTCTTAAATCTACAGAAGAATGATGGTTCAGTATGGAGAATTGTTTTTGAGTCAGGGGAGAATGTACGAATGGGTTGAAAGATTTCAACAAAATGTCATTGATGAACCCTGTAGTGCAGTAACTGACACAGTGAAACAGCAGACCAACCAGCTAGTCTGTGGCAACATGAGAATCACTACCGATGAAATAGCTGTAGATTTCAGCATAAGTCACATCGCTGCTTACAATATTGTCCATGATGACCACAGTTGTAGAAAAATGTGTAGCAGGTGGATCCCATGTAATGGAGGCGGTGCAAAATTGGTTAAAGGTTACATCAAAAACTTTTTTCAAGAGGGCATTCAAAAACTAGTAGACAGATGGACCAAGTGTATTGTCAGGCATGGAGACTATGTTGACAAATAAGACAACAAACTTATGGTTCACAGTTATTCATAAAAATTCATGTTAATTAGAATGACTGTCCCTCTTATAGATATATATATTATATGACTTGCTTGCTATTTCAACATTTTCAAATGAACAAAATATGTAGAGCTTCACCGAAAGCATATAATATTGGTATCATATATGACCACAATTATTTCTCTAAAATCACAAAAACTACAACACATGGGGAAGGATACAAAAAAATATTTAAAATTCCTGAATCAATATTTGACCTAAATTAATTTTTGTTTATAAAATAAGTTTGTAGCAAATGTCTATATTTGTAATAGAAAAGGGGAGACTGTAATGTGTGTTATATGTGATGAGTACGTGCTGTGGTATGTGATTATCAGCTGTGTAGAACATTAATTCCCAATGTAGATTCTGGGGTCCCTCAGTAAGGAGGAAAGAATAGGACTACTGCACCACCATACATGTCATAGAAGGTGACTAAAGAGGTAAGTGCATGCATGGACTAGCAACCTCATCATGCATAACAATGTGGTACAGAAGCTACCAATGCAAGA
This sequence comes from Ariolimax columbianus, assembly GCA_036924085.1. Classification (NCBI taxonomy): domain Eukaryota; kingdom Metazoa; phylum Mollusca; class Gastropoda; order Stylommatophora; family Arionidae; genus Ariolimax; species Ariolimax columbianus. Next base: position 90,277,674 of record JAVGWX010000010.1, on the reverse strand, counting down.
GCACACAAAAGTGATCTGAGGCAGATAACTAAATGGTTTGGCTATGACACGAATGGTCTCCAAACTGAGCCACTACACAAGCATATAACACTAAACAGCAAGAAGAAGACCTAGGAAACAAACAATGGTGCAACAGATAGATGGCACACAGAATTTGCATCACTGTAATCCATATAGACTCATAGTTGCTAATTCTCTGTCTCCAACATTTGCTGTGAGAGAGCGATGATTGTTAGGGAAGACGTATGAGAATGGGGGAGCAGACAAACAGCTTGGCATTGTTACACAGTACAGTCTAACACTTCATCAAGTCAGGCAACATTTTGACATCCAGAATATTATTGATTATGTGAATATATATGAACAGAGAAAACACTTGATTGATGTAATAAATGTATTTATATATTTGGTCAATAAAAAATATACTAATGAACATTATCCTCTTGATAAAATCAAAACATGCATTAAAAATATGGAGCAAGCTATGGAATGCATACATGGCAACCTTTCTATCAGACCAAACTGTAGCAGATGGCGGGGGATAAGCTGCAGGACAAACTGAACTTACTGGTTGTGTATGTGGGCGGTGTGAAGCAATAGACACAAATGTTCAATAATCAGCTGATTACTGGCCATAAAACCCTATGGATTTGAAGCTACTTGTGATGTTTCTTTTGTAGCGAGTTACAGTGGCTCTTCTTACATGTTGAGATATACTTGAGATGTACTGAGGTCCTCCTTGGCTGTAGTGTAATGCAAGGTTCCTCAGTAAGCTCACCAGTAGTGGTGATTCACCACCTCTTTGGCACCCTGTTTCCAGAACAACTTGTGAAGTTTCTTGGCCACCTAACCTTGATTACTTTCCGCTCCCCTTGACATTACAGTAATGACTTGACATTACAGTAATGACTTGACATCTGTATGAATGTCAGGTTTCTCTGAAATACTATTCATCAGGTTATGTTCAGTGATTATTTAATCCAACGTGTCTTAAAACATCATGTATTCTATAAACACAAATCATACGTACATACATATATACATATATATATATATATTAATACACATGGAAGGCATGGGCTGTAGCCATTTGTCTGTGGAATAATATTGGCAGCTACAACAGCCACAACAAATGTGTGTAATGACTTATCACCAAAGTGTCACTCATGTGGAGCCAAGTCAATGGTGTGTATGCAATATCAAACATACAAATTACAGACATTTACAAATGACCTGCAGACATGCTTATAAGATTAACTCTTTCAGGACCTTATTATTTTTAGGTTTAGACCAAATAAATTTTGTTTTTGAAAACAAAAATGACTGCAAGACTTTTGTAAATGTCTCACCATCATATAGATATTCATTTTATATTTCACTGGGAAGGGAAATGGTTACACAAAATGAGCATATCATTAAATAAGAATAAATAGGTTGTAAAAACAAAAAAATGTTAAGAAGCAGATAATTTTTACATCTAAATATAGTAACTCTCCTAAATTTGTCCATGGTTTGAAATGTTGTATTATAGTTTTCTGGTAATTATATGCATAAGAATCAAAATTCCTTCAAAGCTCAGTTTATTTGAAACATTTATGTCCATAAATCTTGAACAGATACATTTTTCCCAATGACTCCAGAATCAATAACAATATGAAAAATGTATTGAAGTAGAAGCAGTGAACACACTTTAATTGAAATAAACAATACGTTTGCAACAACCTAACATGCTGTTTTGGTAAAATTTAGAACTATCCTAGTCTTAGCAGTAAAGTATCCGGTCACATAAAAATCTGAATCACCATTCTGCAAAACTAATTGTCCTTATTAGTGACTAAAGGTCCTGTAGGGTTTTTGTTTAAGAGCCATTATGGTGACTATAGGTCCGGAAAGAGTTAAAGCCAATTTGTATGCATTACCAACACCCTGATTGTCTCCATAATAGTAGGTTTGACTGGCATACATGTACACTTACCACAAAAGTATTTATGGTGGTTGTTCACTTGTACATGAACCCATGTTTGCTCTGAAACGTGTTCTCACTGACCTATGCATATGTTCTGTGATTTTTGTTTCCTCTGTTGATCAGTTGACCGTTCTGTAAAGACATTTGAAGATATTCACATTTTCTTTCTGGACAGTTCTAGTGTACATTTTGATATTGTCAGTCATTTCTCCTGGATCTATGTCACCACAGACATCTCCTCCTACAGCATTGGAGCAGAAACACTTTGATGTCACAATTCTACAGATTCACATTGATGTCATAATTCTACAGATCCACATTGATGTCAATTCTACAGATTCACATTGATGTCATAATTCTACAGATACACATTGATGTCATAATTCTACAGATACACATTGATGTCATAATTCTACAGATACACATTGATGTCACAATTCTAGATATATTTGAATGTAATACTTCTGCCCGCCAATGTCCTGTCTCGTTCCTCAGTATAGAACCCTGAACTAATTGTGTGATCACTCAATACTATCCGCCAATGTCCTGTCTCGTTCCTCAGTATAGGACCCTGAACTAATTGTGTGATTACTCAATACTTCTACCCGCCAATGTTATGTCTCGTTCCTCAGTATAGAACCCTGAACTAATTGTGTGATCACTCAGGGACATCTATGACACTTGTCAAATACAAAGGCAATTACAAAACAGTATTTGTAAATTACAGATGACTACAGAATACACAAGTTAATCCATTTAAAAAGTAGAAGATAAAACTAACTTACTTACTTTCCGTGTCTGGCAACCTCACAGTCTTTGCCGAAAAACCAGCCATTTTCAGTGCTGTTTCATTTGCCACCACCAGGTCCTCTTGCATCCTAGGATATATAATCAGGTGTTCCGGGTTCTGGACGGCTTCACATTTGCAATATTCATAGTCTGCACATCCCCACTTTTTCAGATTTGACCCACACCTGTCTTAACCTGTTCAGAGATCTCCACGTAGTATCTGGCAAATCATGTCCTGGTGCAGGTATTTCTCTGATCTCCATCCAACCTTCACCATTCTTTTGGCACCACTTTTCTATGCGGTTTCTCTTGGGGATCTGTTCTGAGGGCTGTACAATTCAGACTTTTTCTCGATTTCAGTCATATTCTTTTTACTGTATGTCCAAAAGAGGGTGTCTCTAGTCATAGTACTGCTTTTGTCTCCCAGCTTCAGATAATATAATAGAAGGTATATAATGTAGCAATCTTATTTTTATACCAAACAAAGTGAACAACAATGAGACTAAACATAAGCCATGCACCAAACAACAAGATCACATGATAGAGAATCACACTGTTATCTAATAATCTGTGTACCTTATTCAAGCCTATTATACATCTCATATGTGCCAGTCAATTGTGCCTGTTTCACAAAACATTTTTGATCAGTTATTTGGTTTGTTTGTCCAGATGCCTTTGTCTCCATGAAATGTTGTCAATATGTACTCCTGTGAATGTCAAGTGTCATGTACTCCTGTGAATGTCAAGTGTTTAGCTCTTTGGAAGACCATGATTTTGTATTTTGATGTCAAATACTTGACATTTTTGTACATATTTTTGTTGTGCTTCTATGTGCGTGTGTTTCAAAGTGCTGCCTTAAAGCAGCTCAGAATTGAATATAGGAGTATCTGAGATAACTGTATGTTAAATCTCTATTTATCTTGGTGTAATATGCTCTAAGGACAGCCACTGGTCACACTGTGGTGATGAACATGAAAGAAGTCAGCAAATATAACAAAGTTTTGAAGGGAACAGGGTTTGGCTACAAGCTTCAGCAGTTGGACATGGTAGTGGCCGATTGAAGCAGCGGCCCTAGATGCCTAGGTAGACATTGTTATTATCTGCAAAAGATTTGCATAATATATGAGAAAAAGAGTTAAGTACTCATGGCCATGACTCCATTTTGTGAACAAGCTCTATAGAGGTACTGGCAACTGCTTCCCTCTGTTCTGCCCAACACACTGATGACTGACGAGGAAGACAATATGTGTTCACAATAAATGACTAATGCTTTGTTTCTTAAAATATATGATGCTTTAACAATACACATTGTAATTTAGATAAAACATGTGACATAGGCTGGTCATTCTCACTCAATACCCATTATGTGTATGGGGTTCATAATGTCTAGTCCTAACATGCAAGGCAGACATATGTGCGTGCGTGTGTGTATGGGGTTCATAGTGGCTAGTCCTGACATAATAGACAACACACTCTCTCTCTCTCTCTCGTGTGTGTGTGCGCAAGTCCTGACATACAAGACAGGCTCTATGTGTATAAATATCGCTTTATAATGGCTTTTACTGACATACATCACAGACTCTTCCTCTGTGTGTGCATGTGTGAGAGACACACTGGCTTTATACTGGCTACTCCTGGTCTTACCAGCCAGTCTCTCTCTTTCTTTCTGTGTTTGCATGTGTGAGAGTGGCTTTATAGTGGCTATACAGGACATGCTCTGGTGTGAATGGATGTCTCTCTGATCTGATTGCATCCGTCATGTATTATTTTCATATATATATATATATATATTGTAATCAAAAATGTAACCACATGTTTATGTATGGTTGTTACCTAATGTATGTAATCACATGTCCATTAATGCTGTATGTTTGTTGCCATTGTACAAAATAAATTATATGGACAATAGCAAGTGTCTTTGTAGTGATTAATTGTAGAGTGTGTGCTTTCATCTGAGATGGCTGTTATGTTGGTTTGTATAACACTATTACACACACATGAGGGGTCGCTGTAGTCAAGATGTTAAGGCACTCGTCTCTCACAGTGATGAACTGAAAAGGTGAGGGGGATCGAATCCTGCAAGTTCCAAGCGAGGTCTCACCGAAGGTAAGACCAAGGTGCCTGCATCTCGAGTTACCTCCAGTCATCTCGACCAATAGTCTTGCCACTGATTCAAGGCAACTCGGGAAAAGAGAGTGAGATTGATGACCAGCGCACCTTCCTCCTCACTATAATCTAAATACAGCGCACATCACATTATTAAGACAAAACTGTCTGATGTTGTGGTCATCATTGCTTGTGATGGCAATAACTTCTAATACACACACGCATATATGTACATAGGTATTCTGTTAGCTAACAGGACTTGAAAAACAATACACTCAGGCTAACCAAATCTATTATTGTGCCAACTCCACTTTAGGAAACAGTTTCATCAGAAGTAATAACAAACATGACAACAATGCAATATATGTGATAATGGAGGTGGTCATGATATACCCTTTGCGTGAAAGACAAGAATGTAGCCAAAACATTATCTGGATTGAAATTAAAAGTGGAGAGGAAAAAGAACAAGGGATGCACTAGATACGGGTTGTTACCATTCAGCCAAATATGAATAGGGGCCTTCAGCTATTTGGTTGGATGTGAAAATTGAGTAAACATTTGTCATTTATATTTACCAACATTTTCTATAATTATAATGTAACCAATAAAACATATAACGCTTCAAAGCGTTCAACTTTTTAAAGCTGCTAACTAATTAATAATCAGTGTGTTTTTTTAATTTAGGTAAAAAATAATTGTTACAAGAGACATGCTAGGGCATTCAAAAACATGAGTCTTCCAACATTATCTACCAAAAGACATGTCTGAAAATGTGCCGTTAACAGTGCTGAACAGAATCTTCACTTAGGACACTTACTGTGGGTAATATTTCTTAGTCAATACAAAGTGAAGCAGAACAACAATCAATAGAAGAGTCACAATAAAAGGACTAACAGAAATGCTGATATGTCTGGTTCGAATGGACTGACTCATCTCTGTCTGTCAGCTGATGCAACCCGTTACATGATCAAGTACAAGCACTGATCACAATGAGCTGTGTGTCAGGTTGGTATGAATTTAAACTTTAAATCCAACTATTTTTGGTTCAATATTATCACACCCTCTTTGGCCTAAGCATATCCAATATGGTCAAATATGAATAGTTCATTGAATGCATTATTTGGAACAGAATTGAATATTCAAAGCATTCCTATGGATAACATCTGGAGAAGCATAACGGAGGAGGATGGTCAGAGCAGCTGATGGCTCATGAAGACATAACTTATCTTTATACTGATTTAGAAGACTCTACAGGGTCTGTATACAAATTGTCTTGGAGGGTGGTTTAACTGATGTGCAAATCTATCTTAATAGACTCAAACACTAGAGCTAAGTTAGACCCTCAGCCAGTTGGGTGCCATCTATAAGTGAGAATAGGGAGGCAGTTAATCTACTCAATCAGTACTTTGGCACAGTTCACACAAAAGAGAACTGCTCCACGATCCCAGAGTCTATAGATATTTTCCAAATATACATGGATACAGAGGGATTAAAATCAATCTGTATTACAAAGGAAATCATTTCTATAAAATTGGAGGGGCTGAAAGTGGATAAATGTCCAGGTCAAGATGGTATTCACCCAAAATTGTTGTTTGAAATTAGAGACAAACTAGCAAAACCATTGGCTATATTATTTTCTCAATCACTTGCAAAAGAGATTGTTCCAGGGGATTGGAAAGATGCACGTGTGATCCCCTTATTCAAAAAAGGCAAAAAATCAGATCCAGCAAAATATAGACCAGTGAGTTTAACGTGCATAGTCTGTAAATTGTTAGTCAATAATAAAAGAAAACATTGTAATGCATTTAGACAACTTTAATCTAATCAGAAATAGTCTACATTGGTTAACTAGAGGGAGATCGTGCTTAACAAATCAATTAGAATTCATGGAGGAGGTTACTAAAATGATAGATAAAGGGGAGCCAGTGGACGTTATTTATCTATATTTTGCAAAGGCCTTTGATAGAGTACCTCATCAAATATTATTTTGAAAGTTAACATCACATGGAAAAAGGCAGGGAAGTTGCCAAATTGATTGAACATTGGTTAACGGGAAGAAGGCAGAGGGTGGGCATAAATAAGGCATACTCTGAGTGGTGTGAAGTGAAAAGTGGAATGCCACAGGGCTCGGTTTTGGGACCGATTTTGTTCTTGATATATATAAACGATTTGGACATTGATATGGGATCCATAATACAAATTTCGCTGATGATTCAAAACTATGCAGTAGTGCCTCATCTAAAGCGGAAGTGGATATATTGAGGTCGGATTTAGATAAAATTCAAGAATGATCTGTAAACTGGCAAATAGAGTTTAATGTAGATAAATGTACAGTCATCCACATGGGTAGATCCAATATGGAACATACATACAGAAAGGGCAAAAACAATATTAGAAAGATAGAAAAGGAAAGAGACCTAGGGGTTATAATAGATCATACAGATAAAGGTTAGTGAGCAAGTTATGGTAGCAGTAAAAAAGACAAATGCAATGTTAGGTATGATAAAAAGAAAAATTAAACATAGGAGCAAGGCAGTGATAGTCAAACTGTATAAAGCATTAGACCTAGATTGGAGTACTGTGTACAGGTGTAGAGTCCTTATCATAGAAGGGCTATGAACATACTGGAAAGGATACAAAAAACGAGCGACATAGCTGATAGTGAGAATCCAGAATTACAGTTATGAGAAAAGACTCAGAAAAACCGGCCTACAATGTCTACAAAAGAGAACAATTTGAGGTAAATTAATTCAGGGTTATAAGATAATCTAAGGAACTGATAAATTAGACTTTAACCAAGCATTTCAAAATATAAACACCTACAAGAACAAGAGGGTATTAACTAAAGAATGGTCCACATTAGATATTAAGAAATATTTTTTAAAGATTGGTGAATGATTGGAATGTATTGCCACAGGAAGTAGTGGAGGCGGCGACAATTAATGCATTTAAGAATATATTTAATGCACATAGCTTTTAGAGCAAAGAAATGTAAATGAATCTGGTTGTTTACAGACTGCATAGTCTTCTAAACCAGTGTAAAAATGATAAGTTAAGGAGACAGTCCCAAAGAAAAAACAGATGGAAAGCATCTTGTGTTTCTAAGGGAACCAGAAGAATTAGTTTCTAAGGGAACCAGAAGGATTAGTTTCTAAGGGAACCAGAAGAATTAGTTTCTAAGGGAACCAGAAGAATTAGTTTCTAAGGGAACCAGAAGAATTAGTTTCTAAGGGAGCCAGAAGAATTAGTTTCTAAGGGAACCAGAAGAATTAGTTTCTAAGGGAACCAGAAGAATTAGTTTCTAAGGGAACCAGAAGAATTAGTTTCTAAGGGAACCAGAATAATTAGTTTCTAAGGGAACCAGAAGAATTAGTTTCTAAGGGAACCAGAAGAATTAGTTTCTAAGGGAGCCAGAAGAATTAGTTTCTAAGGGAACCAGAAGAATTAGTTTCTAAGGGAACCAGAAGAATTAGTTTCTAAGAGAACCAAAAGAATTAGTTTCTAAGGGAACCAGAAGAATTAGTTTCTAAGGGAACCAGAAGAATTAGTTTCTAAGGGAGCCAGAAGAATTAGTTTCTAAGAGAACCAAAATAATTAGTTTCTAAGGGAACCAGAAGAATTAGTTTCTAAGGGAGCCAGAATAATTAGTTTCTAAGAGAACCAAAATAATTAGTTTCTAAGGGAGCTAAAAGAATTAGTTTCTAAGGGAGCTAGAAGAATTAGTTTCCAAGAGAAACAGACGAGTGAGGTCAAGGCCTGAAGACACAGCAGTTAATGAGCTGACAAAAGCTAGCAACTCATAGATGGGTGCCTGTGACTGCTGCAGTGCTTATCCCTGTGGAATGGATAGGAAAAAATGGATTGAAATTTGAAAGTGATTACCATACAGCATTTCTACAATCCATCTTACTTCACATAAACATTCTAATGCTAGTGGTTGCTATGGCAAGAGAGTTTTTGTTGTAATGTCACCAATAACTAAATGAAAACAATAGTAAATTATGCACTCACTTTATAAAAAAGCATACTTTTTACACTTAAATATACTTGTTTCTATTTTAAACAATGTTTGGTCAGGCAAATCATACTGATCAGACATGTTAGTCAGGGTCAGGTAAAATATACTGACTAAGTCCCCCCACCTTACTTCCACTAATTCTCCCTGGGAATGGCCTGTTTTCATGGCAGCCTGGCTAATGAGGTGGGGCTCGACGTGATCGACGTAGTAGTGAACGACATGCAGATGAAGCCAAGAATTACACAACCGCTTGGGATGCGAGGAAAGCTACTGCAACCCGCAACTTTTCAGGACGCACAAAAGGGTAATCTTACTCATTGTGCACATTCAACAACAAAAACCTTCCAAATCTTTCGTAAAAGGCTACTACAGAGGGTTGAGTATACATTTTAAATTGTATACTCCATTCTAAGAAAAGGCCTGGCTAGGGGCTCTTGGAACCACAGAGGTCTTGATATGTGAAGTTTTTACATATTTTAGAATTGTGTGTGTACTAAATAAAGATTTTTGGGGAACCAGCTTTCTCAATCAAGTGAGGTACAGCTGTGTTCACAAATAATGATCCACACACTAGGAAATCCTGCGTTAAAAACCTCACATACAATTACAATATGAATCAAGTACTCACAAATCATACTGGACATAGTTGGCTTTGAAAGAAAGTGAACCGTGGTTAAAAGATCATACACTCAATGTACCAGTAGCAAAAGTCTGCTGTCGGGGATGAAGGCATCAATGGCAGGTGTTTTTATGGTTGGGTGAACAGTTCCTTTCCTCACTGTTTGTCTTTCTCTAACAGTGAGGTCTCATTCACAGTTGAACTGAAGCATGCCAGGACTAGATTGAACCTAGCACGTTTACTGTGAAATGCCAACTCTTTAACCACTCTACTGCCTAGATAGTGACCACACATAAACATAATGAATAACATACACTGGTCTAGAGAGGCATGGCCCATTTAGACCAACCTCATACTCCCAATAAGCTCATGTTCAGGTCTCAAAGAGCCAGCATACAACTGATATCAACAAATCAAGGTACGTTAGTAATAAGTTGTCGATATCTCATTTCAATTGTCTTTGCCCTGGTCATGGATATGATTGACATGCCACATTGATATGATTGACATGCCACATTGATATGATTGACATGCCACATGGATATGATTGACATTCCACATTGATTTAATTGACATGCCACATGGATATGATTGACATTCCACATTGATATGATTGACATGCCACATGGATATGATTGACATGCCACATGGATATGATTGACACACCACATTGATATGATTGACATGCCACATTGATATGATTGACACGCCACATGGATATGATTAACACACCACATGGATATGATTGACATGCCACATGAACATTGTTCAATAGTAAAGCCACCAAAAAATCATAGATCAAAACAGTACTGCTCGGTCTCTGCCAATGGCAGTGAGCTAAGATTTACAAAACAAACGATTTTTCTATTGCTCTGACATGACCCCTTGCCGAACACCTACAGAACTTTCAAAGACACACTGATCTAGATCCACAGTTCCAGAGGTGATTCATTTCTTCTTCTACATAGAATCTTGTATGTTATATAACCAAAACATTAGCAATTCTACAAGCAATGCACTTAATTAGTGGTTCTTAACCAGGAGCAGAAGGACCTCATTGGGTCAGGGACGGAGGTCAACAAACTGAATCTAGAAATTAAAATTAAATTTGGGATCAAGATGCTGAGAAGCACATGAGCTGCAGTGGTCAGCGACTTGTAGCTGACTGCTAGCGTCAGGGCCAGCGAAACAAAGCTGCCAAGACCCTTCTACACCTCCACGTGGTGATCCTGGATAACAGACTGCAGCAGGGCAGACTGGCTAAGGAGAAGGGATCGAAGAGGGAATACTAACCCGGTACTAAAAAAATGCTTGCTGAAGTCGGAAGTGTTGGACCAAAAGGTACAAATATCGCAGTCAAGCTGTAAACTACGACAACACATTTCGTTCTCTAGACTACATTCTGCTACTTTAGCCCTTTCAGTTTGGTAGTGGGAGATTGAGAATGAACGAAGCCAAGCCAAATTAAATTTGCAAGTAGGATTTTAACTTTACTTCATATGAAAATCATGTATGATAACAGAACTGAATGAATTAATCATTTTTGCCAGAGAAGGTTTGGTCTGAACAAGGTTGAGACCCACTGTTTTAGACGAGTAACACTGAACACCATCTGCTACAAAAAAAGATCAGAGAAATGTGTTATGCAACCAAAAAAGTTAAATACCCAGATATGATCAGTGTTTTAAAACATAAAACATCAATATCAACACAATAACAAATGGTGACCAGACTTAAATGTACAGTAAATGTTATATAAAAAAAGAACATATTAATCAAAAATGCACCTTAACATGTTTTTATATCCAGTATGCAAAATTATACTCATTTGCATGACATTAAAAGCATGCTGTACTTATACAAAATAGAATGTGTACAACAATATGGAACAATATACTTTCTCACACACTGAAGACGTATTACTGAATTCTCTCAATAAAAACTGAACACTGATTTCTCTCAGTAAGTACTAGATACTGATTTATCTCATACTAAAGGCTAATTTCTCTCTCAGTAACTACTGAATAATGATTTCCTAAAGTAAAGATTGAATACTAAGTTCTCTCACACTAAAGATTTAACACTGATTTCTCACAGTAAAGGTAAAGGTAGTCCTAGAGCAGATACTGCTGACGGGGATGAAGTGTTAAAAAACTTCATTGTAATGAGGCCAGAGTTTGTTCATGAGGTGAGATGACCAGTTCCCTTTCTCACTACTTTTACTTCCCCAGCAGTAAGCCAGGTACCCATTTACAGTTGTTGACTTGAGTCTGCCATTAATAGGATTTCAACCCCCGTACCTTTGCCATAAAAAAAGAGTGCTAGTAATATCATTCATATTCTTCTGTTCAACATAAAACAGGTTCGTAAAGAGCTCAATGGTAATAACATTTACTTGTTTCTATTCAACATAAAAAAGTTTTATTAACCCTTAAAGTCTTATACAGCTGATAATCACTGACTGAGGCCCTCAAATCCTATACTGTAAAGAACCACTTGTTCTCATTGCGTTCGTTTCTCGGTTATTAAGCCTAGCGCTGCCTTCCGTTTTGAATTAGTTTGCAAGGAAAAAATATTCATAAAGTATTGAAAACAGCATCGAAGTTCAAACTAGTGCATTTAGATTCACCATCATAAGCTAGCTTATGTAAAATCTATTCAAACGTAATATCATTAATAATCCTGCGTGTGTAACGATTAAAACCATAATTACCAATTAAAAACGGATATATTTAGTTACTCCTCCAAACAAAAATTTGTACTCGTTACAGGCAAGCAGACGAGCGCTTTTGTCAGGCTCTGATGATGATGGTCAATCGGATATTGAGAGATAACGATGACGTAGATCAATACCACAGCGATGGTATTGTTGATGGTCGGGTCAGTTGATGATGGTCACAGACCTAGTGATATTGTGAACGACACAGGTGACGCACGTTCGGTGTGCACTGATGGGTGGAGGTTTTATTGTAGCAGGTACAATGTACAGCAATTTCTACTTTTTGAACACTAGCATTAGACACTCCTCCATTCACACATAAAATACTGAAAATTCATCCCAATATCATAATAAATATAAAAATTACAGGTAAAATAAGATAAGCAACCATTTCTCATTGGTTTTGTCAATTTAATTAATAACAAAAACATGTCAAATGGTAATTACATTTACCTTTTTCCTTATCAAAATATAAATGATAATGGTGAACATTACTTTCTGTAACGGGGAGCAAATACTATCTGGTCTGCCATTCTTTCGAAGCACTGCTGAATTTTCTTCTGCATGAGCATCATTATCAGATTTGCAAGATTTTGATTCCTTATCACAGAGCACCTTGTTCATCAATCTCTGTGCCACATACTTTAGTACGCAGCGTTTCTTCAGTAAGCATTTCAACAGAAGTATCATTATTAAATTCTGAAACCAAATACAAGCAGCAATTACATCTTTCATTATGAAAATAGTGCCCACATTTCTTGTAAAGGCTTAATTGGAAATTTTACATTTGTTTGAATAAGTAACATTCATTTTTAATCAGTTCTTTGTCCTATATAAAATCTGAAATTTGTACAAGTAAACAATCATCATCAGTCCCGTAACCTGAAAGTTAATTGGGGCACTAAAACCGCAGATTGTTGGACCAGTTTCCGCCACTCCACTGGGTTTTGTGCCAGGATATTTGTTGTAGCTATGGACTTTCCCATCCACTATCTGATGTTGTCTTCCCATCTCTTTTTCTGCCTCCCTCTCTTACACTTCCCAGGTACCTTGAAGGACCGTCTTGGTCAACCCAGACAATCTTGAAATATGCCCATGCATGTGAGCTTGCATGCTTATACCATACTCAATAGTTCTTTATATTGCCCGACCTCTCTTTTAACAGTGTCCTGAATTGTCTTATTCTTGACGTGGCCTAGATACGAAACGCAGAGGATTCGACGTAGACTTATCTCCATAGCACAAATTATCCGCTCAAGAACTGCTGCCAGAGTCCAAGTTCCAATTGTGTAAAGGTACACGGAAGTGACAAGTGCATACATTAAACTCAAATTGGATTTCAGGTTGATGCTTTTGTCCCTCCAAATCAGCCTCAATTTGGTCAGAGCAGCCATGGTCATCACCAGTGCTTGATAAATTTTAGGGTGGCTTACCATCAGTCAAACATTTCACCAGTCAGCATTGCCAGACTACAGTTACGTAATTTATGTTAAATTTAAACTAGGCACTAATTCACCTTTATTTTTACATAACAATGTGTACCAATACAAAATATATTGTATTACTTACACAGTATTAGCCTATTTCTTCTGAAGAAAACATGCACTACTGTCAGAGGCATGGCGTTTGTGTCCTTGAACATTCTTGGTAGTTTTAGCACTGAAGTACCATTTATCGACATCATTAGTAAGTTTAAATTGTGGCAGTGGAGGTCCATTTAGATTCACCATCATAAGCTAGCTTATGTACAATCTATTTAAACCGCAATATCATTAATAATTGTGCGACGAGTCGTTATGTAGTAAAGATTAAAAAATTAACGATTGAAAACGTATTTGTTTTTACTTGTCACAGACAAGCAGACGAGTGCTTTTGTCAAGCCCTGGTCATCGCTGTTTGTGCCTGAATCTCACTTCTGGAACCATCCGCATCCATCAGTTCTCCCAGGTATTGTTTAACAAATGCTGCACATTTTGAATATCTGGGACCAATGCTGAACAACAATGGAGACTGTACAAAAGAAGTAAGAAGATAAGGAGTAGGCAGAACCTACGGCATAATACAAACTAAAACTAAAGATCCTAAGAACATGCATTTTTCCTGTGGCAACCTATGGATATGAGACATTGACGATTACAAAATAAAAAAGAGCGAAGGTCGGTGCTTTTGAGACACAGTGCTACAGAAGAGTCCTGAAAATCTCGTGGACAAAGAAAGAAACAAATCCATCTGCAACACCTGAATGTGGAGGAGAATTGGCTCATAAATGACATGTCCCCAAAACTGAGCTTGTTTTTTGGACACGTCAAACGACACAACGGACTGGAGAGATTGGTTATGGAAGGCATGGTCAAATGGGAAGAGAGGCAGGGCCCACGGCCTGTTTGTCAATTCAGTAAGTAGCTAATGACCCCTTTCCAGCCCTGGCCCTGATGGATTCATTTATTGCAGAAACACCTTTTATCAACCATAGAGTTCCGCTTTTCCTTCCTATTTCAAACTGCAGGAGAACTTCGTAACCAACCTGTGTGTATGCTACAATATAAACAATGAGGTGGCATGAGCCGGGCTTCCATCTCGGATCTCCATCTTGGCGACTGTCTATCTTATCTAATGCGTTCAAGTCTCAGGATCTGCTCGCATATTATTTGCCACTTTTATTTGATATTTACATTAGAATATACATAATTAAAATGCTTTGATAACTTACAAGAGATTGTAGAGAGCGGCAAGTATCGCTGCTGATATGTAAACTTTGTAATGTGAGCGCTAAGAGAACTTTCAGTTGACGGCTGCTGCACGGATCATGACCCGACGGCTAACAGGTGTCACGTGACTGCCATGACCTTCGCTGCACGGGACGTCCTTCCTGAGTCCCGCTTGATTTTTTATTACGGTCAAATTGCAGACATTTAGTTGGTCTGTGGAGGGAGATAGCTTTTAGGGTAGGGGAAAGGGCGAAGAGACAGAGATTGTGTGTGTGAGTGGGAGAGAGAGAGATAGAGATAAATAGATAGGCAAGTCAAGGCAGACAGACAGGCTCGTAGATCCTGGTCATGGCAACCCTCCAGGACCGTGTTAAGACGTGTTACGCGAGAAGGCTGCCAGCCCGCGCGGCGACGTCTTGTCAGTTCAGGTTCCAGGTTATTCTTCATATTGAGAAGACGCCCAAGATAAATGTACTCGTTGACATCATCTAATCGTGCATCACCAAGGAAGGCTGGATCAGAAGTGGAGAAGCGATAGCGTAACACTTTGGTCTTCGAGACATTCATCCCCAGTTCCGCTTTCTTGCCTTCTCCATCGAGTAAGCTGCATGATTCGGTTGGCTTCTGCAGTTGATTCTGTGATGAGCACTATGTCACCGACAAATCGAAGATGTAAATTTTAACACTGTCATATCAGATTCTAGAAACCTGTTTTAAATTCTCATTGGTTTCGTCATAGTCAGATAAGACAACAATTATATTAAGAATTTGTTTCAACTGACAAAAACTACAGAATATGTGCCCACTTCAACTGATGCTTGTCACTTGCCGTCTCTGCTTAAAAGATCCGCTGCAGTGGTCCTCGAATATCCTGTGCTCTGGCCTGGCCGGTACACTCAGACAAACTGAATTTAGTTTATCTTTCGATATTGCTCTCCCTTTTATAACGTTGTCTCCCTCTTCCTCTTGCACGCGTAGCCTCAACCTTTCCCTCCAGAAAAGGGTCAGTTCTCCTCTGTAGCAGTGTCAGTTCTCCTCTGTAGCAGTGTCAGTTCTTCTCTTTAGCAGTGTCAGTTCTTCTCTGTAGCAGTGTCAGTTCTTCTCTGTAGCAGTGTCAGTTCTTCTCTTTAGCAGTGTCAGTTCTTCTCTTTAGCAGTGTCAGTTCTTCTCTTTAGCAGTGTATCGTGTCTTTTTATATGTCCAAACTGTTTGGCTTTGGCTTTGTTCGTTCTCAATCTCCCGCTACCAAACCCTGCAAAGGGCTTAAGTAGCAGAATGTAGTCCAGAGAACAGAATGCGTTGTGTTGTAGTTTACAGCTTGACTGCGATATTTGCACCTTTCGGTCCAATACATCCGACTTAGCAAGCACTTTTTGAGTACCGGGTTAGCATTCTCTCTTCGATCCCTTGTCATTAGCCAGTCTGCTCTGTTGCAGCATGTTATCCAGGATCATCGCGTGAAGGAGTAGAAGGTTCTTGGTAGCTCTGGTTCGCTGGCCCTGACGCTAGCAGTCAGCTATGGGTCGCTTACCACTGCAGTTTATGCGCTTCTCAGTATCTTGATCCCGTCCAAACTGTTTCATTTGCCTAATTTGTATTCTTTGAGTATTTCCCTGTCATTACTAATCTCGCCAGTACATCTTTATATCCCTGCTTTGCTTTCCCCGAAATGTGACCCATTCTTCTGTATATGCACATTTCAGGGGCCTCTATATTGCCAACCGACTGCTTGCTCGCGTCCCTGCAACGTTAAGTAGTGAAAATCTGGTGACATTCACTTATTTTAGTTTTTTGTTTATTTGATATTTACCTGGATGTTTATATTTCTCATGTTGTTTATTGTGTTTTTGGCAATTCCGATTTGCTTCTTCACTTCCCTATCACCTCGGTTATCACTTATTATCTTTCCTATGTACATGTAACTGCTTTCTTGTTGCAGTATCTCTCTGTTTATTATGTTTACTGTAGGCTCTCGATGATATTGTCCAGCAATTTAATTGGGTCAGCAGAGGCGGAAATATATATATAGCGAGTTGCTGGCCAGGAGATGAAAGACACCTCGACAAGATTGAATGCCATGGTCATTCTAGCAATAATTTAAGGATGATTTAAGACGTGTGGAACACTGAACAGACTGAACAGGCTGACGAAATTATGGCAGAGCACCAACAAAATTATAAAAGTAAAAGTCTTGAGAGCCTGTGTTTTTCCTGTGGCAGCTTATGGCTGTGAATCATGGACGATTACTAAAACTTCTAGACAAAGAATCGAATCCTTCGAGTCAAAATGTTACAGAAAGATTCTCAAAATATCATGGACAGAGAAAAAGACAAATGCAGACATTCGGCAAGAGTTGAGCATAGAGGAGAACTGGTTTATCAATTCCATTTTGGCTAGAAAATGCAAATACTTTGGTCACATCAAGAGACACAACGGTCTTGAGAGAACGGTGATGGAAGGTATGGTGCCAGGCAAAAGAGGAAGGGGTAGACCAAGAAGTAGATGGCACCAAGATATCCAGGAATGCCTGAGTATGACTGTGGTGGAGGCTGGAGTTTTGGCAAGAAAACGAGTTTCTTTCAGATAGACTGTGATGGGAGCGGCGTTCTACAAAGGACATGCTTCATGATGATGATGATGAAACTTACGCAAAATGGATTCTCTGAGTCACTAAGAGAGCAATGGAACACGTGCTACAAATTTTAATGAGGGATAAGATCCGAAACGAAGAAATGTGCAGCGATATCACGCAAACATCACTGGGCTGGAAACGCGGTACGCATGTCTCACAACAGATGGACACGTGAAACAATGTTTTTGTGTCTCTGTGTAGAGAAAAACAAAGTCCAGACACGACATGCTCTAAAACAGACACGACATGCTCTAATTTAGACACGACATGCTCTAATACAGACACGACATGTTCTAATGCAGACACGACATGCTCAAGAACAGATACGACATGTTCTAATACAGACACGACACGCTCTAGAACAGACACGACATGTTCTAATACAGACACGACATGTTCTAATACAGAGCAGGAAATCATTGACGGGGAAAATATCAAGAGGCAGGAGCCCGAAGTGAGCACTGGAGAAAATAATTGTTGGCAAAGCAGCGGGACATGACCGGGATAACACCAGAATTCGTAGAGTACACAATAACTGCTGGTGAACTCTTATTGTTAACAAACCACCTAACTATGGACGGTGTCATGTCATGTCATGTCACACAGTTAGCCGCCTTTTACGACATGCTCTCTGTGCTCCAGTGGCGCTCCTTTTGTCCTTGTCATGCACAAAGACACTGGCGGACTACTCGGGATATCCTTATATAGGCAGACGATTACCTAAATTGCCTGATCCCGTGAATATTGTTCAAGTGTATCATTAACCCTCACTTGAGCGTATACCAAGATCTATCTATCTATTGTCAGTCCACTTCTGATGTTAGACGTTGTTGGGAGGTGTGACCTCCTTTGTTTCATATTTTTTGGCAGACGAAAATCCATTGGTGACTTGCCAGGTCAATCCCAGTATCTGTTTCCAAGCGTTAAGTTGGTACCCCTGGAATACGATCGCCTATTTTTTTAGACTAGTGGTGTTGGAAGCGTAAATTAGAGCATGGTAGATCCTCAGCCTGTCAGGCGCCATCTGTGTCGCTCCGCTGACCACAAAACTAAGACCTGATGTTTTAGTCACACAGTCCCCTTTTTGGACATATTTTCTCAGAGGCGAGAATACCTAGAATAATTTGACTACATTTTTAACTTGAATTTAGCCCACAATTTTCGATTTCCAACTGCCACGGAATTTTTAACGTGCGCGCCACTGCACACGGGTGTCTGATCTACTACTCAGAGATCTGGAGCAATTTTTACCGGATGATCCACGTAAAAAACATCCCGGTCTACACAGTGATTTGTACCTGCAACTCCAGCACCCGAGGCCAACACCTTACCTCGTCAAATTCCAAATCTGTCAACATGTTTTTCTCTTGTTATAATTTATCAAATTCAGTTATAAAATTACAAGAACAATCTCATCGCAGACATCTTTCTTTATAATATAAGCTCTGAGTAAATTCAAGGGTAATAGCTTGCAACTAAGGTTGACTTTTTAATTGTAAATGTATTATTAAAGTGATCTCCCTTAGACTGAAACTAGAGGCCTGAGAAAAAATATTACAAACCAGAACTTCACAGCTGGCTGGTTGTTTCTATTTCTAAGAATCGACGTCACTGCAATCCGGGCATACCAATAGGTACTCAGTCTCTCTCTCTCTCAGCAAATGGCGCAAGGTATGGATGCTGATGGTCCATGTAGCTCACTGGTTGTACACTCTCCTGCTCCGTCCTCTCTTGGCCATACAACTGGATCCTCGTTTAATGTCGAAACTTTGCAGCCTGTGGATTGCTGCTTCATCTATTGCGGTGTCCTCATCCAACATTCGGTCATTGATTAATTTTAAAATGTCCCTTCTATCCATCACTGATGTGCCCATGGTGGGAGCTTGTGAAGCCATGATGGCAGCTCTCTCATTGCCCTGAACCCCAGCATGACCAGGACAGTATGTCAACCCCTGGAGGTTTGAGGTCTCACCAGCTGCTTTCCACTCGTACCTAAGCCGTCCCTTTAGTACCTTCTGAAGTACGACTTGCGCGTCTGTCACGATGCCCTTGTTATAGAAGTCTCAGATATCAATTTCAGTGCTGAGGTCACTGCTTCCGTCTCCATTCTCAAACTGGAGGTGTGTTTTAGGGCGCACAAAAGAGTAAGCATACTCATTGTGGTAATTCTAAACAATTACAACCCATTTGTGCGCACTGACCAGTAGACTTATGGCGGTCTGTTGTAGCTTTCTTCATATTCTGAGTGTGCTGATGAATGTGAACCAGGGTCTTCTGGCGAGATTGTACTATGTAATATATATTTAATATATATATTTTGCCTGGCCCTGACTAACATGTCTGATCAACATGTTGTGCCTGACCAAACGTTAGCCTTCATGTCAAGGGTCAACGAATCAGAGCTGATGAAAACCATTTCCGTCTTAAAATGGTTGCCCTTGAAACAGACTGCACCTACAGAGCCTGGTTGAGAAAATATGGATCTAAGAGGGAAGTCGAACCAGATTCTAAAAATATAGTGCTGATACCGGCGTTAGTTAATTATCTGTTCACTTGTAAACTGATGGGCGTGGTGGGGAGGCTTTAGTTGTCTTTCCTGAGCCAGATGTGTCGCGTCTGATGTCGCCAACCCCCATCTCTGGAAAATCATCTTTACGTCGTCGATCCGCCTTTCTCTTGATCGTCCTCTTGCTCGGAAAGCTCACACATAGTAAGATCACAGGGGAAACTGATCAGGGGGAATTCCCTTGAGATCACTGAGCTAGCGCACCTTCTACCTGGACATGTATTAGCGCACCTTCTACCTGGACATGTATTAGCGCACCTTCTGCCTGGACATGTACTAGACATTCAGCACATAGGATGGAAGCGACACTTTGACCCATATTCTCGCTCCTCAGACTGTCTCGCCTGGAGCGTTTCCCAGACATCTCATTTGGCAGGTGGAGATTGTACTCCCACCTTGGACACTTGTAACAGAGGGTTGGTAGGAAGATGACGGGGATCGGTCGCTGCTTCCTTGCCAGACTAAGGGGGGCCGGGAGGTGATGTGTGAGCAGTGTGGCGCTAGTTGGCAAGTCACTCCTGCTGACTTTTGGCATTTGGTCTCCATCCCTTTTTGCACCTGCCGTCTTCTGAGAAAATGTTGTCCATGTAGCTGACATCCTTAGCCTGCTTGAGAGCCACGCCCCTGTGTTCTGTCCACGTAACTGACACCCGGTTACTGCTGGAGAGAAACGCTCCTGGTTTTGTCCATGTAGCTGACCCCCGGAGAGCCACGCCCCTGTGTTTTGTCCATGTAGCTGACCCCCGGAGAGCCACGCCCCTGTGTTTTGTCCATATAGCTGACCCTCGGAGACTGCAGGATAGCCACACCCCTGTGTTTTGTCCACGTAGCTGACCCACGGAGACTGCAGGATAGCCACGCCCCTGTGTTTTGTCCATGTAGCTGACCCCCGGAGACTGCTGGAGATCCACACCCCTGTGTTCTGTCCATGTAGCTGACATCCAGCTGGAGATCCAAGTTCTGAACGTTCAAGTTAAGTGGCACTGTGTTTTGTCCATCTTCAGAGTTATCGTCTTAGCCGGGGCTGATACGCTTACCTCCCTTACAGCCAGCTGCGTCCAACGCGATCAAGTGGTTTTGAAGTTTCTGTTGGTCTGTATATCCCAGGCATTGGTTGTCTGCCAATAGCAGTTCATGTATGAATTATAATCTGGAAAGTGTGTCACAGCCTGAAAGGCATCGGATACAATTGTGTTCAAATAAATGTTAAAAACCTGCGGTCACAGCACACACCCTTGGTGATTGGAAAAGCCCATGTGGCACAGTCCTCCTGAAGCACCACTCTCATTCTCTCGGTACAGAGCTCTCACATTCCCTCGGTACAGAGCTCTCACATTCCCTCGGTACAGAGCTCTCACATTCCCTCGGTACATGGCTCTGACATTGCCGAGTAACTGGCCACGAGTAACTGGCTACTTCTCCATCACTGTCCAGAGTAGATTTCTGTGAACTCTGTCGAAAGTTTTCTCTTGGTCAATAAATGCTAAGTTGAGATGTTCGCCGTATTCAATCGTTTTCTCCCATGCCTGTCTTTGAGCAGATTAAGCATCGGTGCTTGCCTTTGCTGTAACCGAACTCGGTTCTGTTGAGCTGATGTTCAGCACTTCAATGTGTATGACCTAGCAGCGAAATACCCCTGTGGGTGTCATTGTTTCGCTTTGAGTTCTGTCCTTTCCCTATGGGTACTATTGGAGCCCACTGTCAGTCGTCTGGGACTCTTCTTCCCACCCACACATTGCCTTGTTCCAGCACCTTGCCTTGTTACTGCACATTGCCTTGTTCCAGCACATTGCCTTCTTTCCGCCCACACCGTGCCTTGTTCCAGCACCTTGCCTTGTTACTGCACATTGCCTTGTTCCAGCACCTTGCCTTGTTCCAGCACATTGCCTTGTTCCAGCACATTGCCTTCTTTCCGCCCACACCTTGCCTTGTTCCAGCACATTGCCTTGTTCCAAATCTACTGGTACGACCTTTCCCTTGGAGACAAGCCAGACCAAGAGAGGGACCATACTGCACAGGAACCACATGGCCTCTATATTTCAGCACGGGCTTTGTGCTGTGGAGAGGTGCAACTCCATCCCTGGCCTTAATAGGTCTCAGAATCAAAACGGGAGACAGCAGGGTTATAAGCCCTTGCCAATTGGCGTAGGCAGGGGCGCCACGGACCGTCTCCGTAGTGGGGAGACACTTTCGAGTGTCACTGATCAACTAACGCCCGCCTCAAACTGGGCAGTCCCCAGCCAATAAGGTGTTGATCCGCCACAGCCTGTCTGCTTCAATGGGTTCTTGGAGCTAGTCAAAATTCAAATCACAGGCTGTAAATCAAGTGCAACAGGCAATATAACTGAACATGAAAACTTCAGGCTTCGACTTGCCGCCTGGAAGGGCATGACTATGTGTCCGGGCCACTAACCTCAGAGACATTGATGACATGAGAAAACACGGCTGTTTTTGTCACCGAACCCAATCTCCTTGGTGCAGATGTTGTTGGTATGCAGGAGACACACCTTGGTACAGATGTTGTTGGTCTGCAGGAGACACACCTTGGTACAGATGTTGTTGGTCTGCAGGAGACACACCTTGGTACATATGTTTTTGGTCTGCAGAAGACACGCCTTGGTACAGATGTTGTTGGTCTGTTGGAGACACACCTTGGTACAGATGCTGTTGGTCTGCAGGAGACACGCCTTGATACAGATGTTACTGGTATGCAGGACACGCCTTCCCGAGGGCTGGTCACCAAGAGAGAAAAATAACACATTTTTTGGAAGGGCAGAAGAAGGGAAGAACCCAGACCTACATTGAGCAGGTGTTGCAGTGAAGAGCTCGCTAATATGTGCTAGGGAGATTCCAGGTGGAGAATATAAAACAATGTTATCAATGAGAATGTCTACCTAGTGTGGATTCATAACACGTATCGCTGCCTGTGCTGAGACGCTCACATCCACGGAAGATGCGAAGGGTTTCTCACCTGGGATCCTCAGTCAACAATTGAGCATCCCTGCACCAAGAGCTCATTATCCGGATGGTAACAACAACAATGATCAGACTAACGGAGATGGTATGGGAGTACAAGGGGCGCCCACTGTTAAAACAAAATCCCTTGTTTACCAGACCTGTGTCCTCAACACTCTTATTCGTGACAGTGAAACATGGTCTACATAGACGCACCAGGTGAGGCGGATAAACAGCTGTCATGCGAGGGGTCTGCGCGGAATCTTGGGAGTTGGGTGGAAGAACAAGTTCACCAACGCAGAGGTGTTGGAGACAGCAGGCACTGTCACGATCTTTTCAATATTTAGTCCTCGAAGGAGCCGATTGCTGGGACACACTGGGAGGATGGCTGGGACACATTGGAAGGATGGATGGGACACACTGGGAGGATGGCTGGGACACACTGGGTGGATGGATGGGACACACTCGGAGGATGGCTGGGATACACTGCGAGGATGGCTGGGACACACTGGGAGGATGACTGGGACATACTGGGAGGATGGAAGGAATACCAAAGAATCTTCTCTATAGGGAATAACAGTTCTGTAGCAGGCCCCGAGGCCGGCCACCTTCGGTACAAAGATGTCTGCAATCATATCCCTATGAAAGATGTTGGTGGTGGACCTAAGAGAACGCCGGGGTGACACTTGGTCCCCCTATCATCTTGAATATTCAGTGGTGCAGTTACAGATCAGCGGGCCAGGTCACGTAGTCCGCATGCCAGACCACCGCGGTATCTATACTATTATTTCCCGAAGGCACCCAGAGTATGAGAGACAATTTGATTGGCTGATCGAGACGGTCCAGGACTCAAATCCCAGACGCGCCTTTATCTTATTTTTTCTTCTCATTTTTGTGTTTAAAAATCATATGAATAAATCCCATTCTCTGATGGTGTCAATCAATAAATAGTTCAGATCAGGAGAAAGCTGTCATTTCCGGATATAAGCGTCATCGAATGTATTTACTCGTTGAGCGAGCTCATTTTTATTTTAATAAAAAAAAGTAAGATAATTTTTATACGAAACAAAAAGTGTTTCAAAATCTACGTAATACCTCTCAGAAATTGTATTTTCAAGCGGCACGGTGGTCCTGGGGTATGCTCCTCTCTATGGTGATAAAGGTATGTGGTTCAAATCCTAGAAGATTTCCAGATTGCTCTACTAATTTTCTGTTTAAAATATTAAATATGCTTTTGTCAATAGTAGTTCTGCTGGCGGGCAGATGGTCTGTCAATATCTGCTTGTCAATACTATTCTGTTGCAGTCACAGATCTTCTGGGCAGATCATATAGTCTGTACGCCCCCTCAGCGGCTGCCGAACAATACTCTTTTATGGTAAGATGCAAAAGGGTCAAAGCTAGAATGGTGACCAAAAGAAGCGCTTCAAAGTAACGCTTAAGGATTCACTCAAAGTGTGTGACATTAAACCCACCGAACCGCTCGGCGCACGTCTCTCCGTGAAAGTGCAGCGTCGTGCAGTCAGCCATTAAAACAGCACCTCAACAGTGGAGACAGGCTATCAATGATCATAAAATGTAGCCTTCCCATCTGGCGTACATTTGCTGTCCACACCGCCCGAGCCATGGCCAGACCCGAACCCATCGACTGGCCCAACTATTTTCAATGGATGGTCAGAAAGAGGGTCTTGACCCGCCTTGATGGATGCCCGACAACAGTGCATGTACATATACTGGACTGTTTGTATAGTGTCATACATTTTCTGGATAGAAAATGTTGACAAATTGTATAACTTGAGTACAAGTACGTTGCTTTATATTCATACTGACAATTCATAACATTATATTAAGTTATACTTACAACTGATTCAAACAGACAAAACAAAATCAAATTTGACTTAAGACAGACTAAACTCAATCCCACTTACAACAGACACATCTAAATCATACTCACAAGACACAACTGAATCATACTTCAAATAAACAAAAGTTCAATAGAATATCAGGGGATTTATTCAGATGATGATTACGTCAATGGAAAACACGTGAATGTTTTATGTTCCTTAATTCTTGGGAATGTGGACCTGCATGGAATGTGGACCTGTATGGAAATGTGGACCTGTATGGAAATGTGGACCTGTATGGAATGTGGACCTGCATGGAATGTGGACCTGCATGGAATGTGGACCTGTATGGAAATGTGGACCTGTATGGAATGTGGACCTGCATGGAATGTGGACCTGCATGGAATGTGGACCTGTATGGAATGTGGACCTGCATGGAATGTGGACCTGTATGGCATGCAGACCTGTATGGCATGTACAAATCATGGCACCCTTCTTGTTTGGCACCTATCATGGGCTTCTATAATCTGATGTCTATGCACAAAGGACATCTCTGAATTCTCGTGGGATGCTCTTTTCTTCCACATGTCGCCAACAGCCCAGCAAGCTTCTCGGCCAACTTTTGCAGATCTATGAATGAAAAAAGAAATCATCAAATATAACTATCACAGGATTATTTCCACAAATAAAGCAGTAAAATATTGTTTATTAATTTTCATTTGTGGTATGAACCATTGAAACATGTGAAGATTATATCCAGTCCTTGTTAGTCTGAAGGAGATCTTAACCTGCCCTGTTAGATTGAGGGAGATCTTAACCTGCCCTGTTAGGCTGAAGGAGATCTTAACCTGACCGGTTAGATTGAGGGAGATCTTAACCTGCCCTGTTAGATTGAGGGAGATCTTAACCTGACCTGTTAGATTGAGGAAGATCTTAACCTGACCTGTTAGATTGAGGGAGATCTTAACCTGACCTGTTAGATTGAGGGAGATCTTAACCTGCACTGTTATATTGAGGGAGATCTTAACCTGACCACGTTTGGTTGCAGGATAATTTTGAGCTCCCATGTTTATTCAAGACCTAGAATCCATTCTCAAACAGTGAGGCTACGCCTGTTGCAGATATCAGAAGGCTGTCCTTAGTCTCAGTCGACCTGTACCTCTACATTGAAGAATACCCTAGTACAGGTCCCAGCTCTGGCATTAGCTGGATGTAGCCGGAAGTAGGATTTCCTGCTTAACCCATGTGCGAGTCAATTTTAATAGACTCAAGCACTAGATCTAAGTAGACCCGCAGCCTGTTAGGTGCCATCTATGTTGTTCTTAACACACCACTTAACCATGGCCGGTGTTATGTCATGTCCCACAGTTAGTTGCCACTTACGACAGGCTTTCTGTGAGGCAGTGGTGCTACTCTTGTCTGCCATTTACAAAGACCCTGATTAACCAATCTTTTACGTGCACAAAGAATCGCCTTGTTTTTCGTCAATCGCTAATATGCCTAGACGCTGATCTCCCATACTCGGAGATCAAAGGACGATTGAAAGTTGGGAGATTCGAACCCCCACTGTGTTACGCTGTTGTTTCCTCGGAGCCAAGCGCCTTAACCTCCCAGTTACAGCTACCCTTGGACTTTATGATAATCGCTTGGCGTTGGTTCTTCTTTTTAGTTCGTTCGTTCTCAATCTCCCGCTACCAAGCCCTGAACGTTCTCAATCTCCCACTACCAAGCCCTGAACGTTCTCAATCTCCCGCTACCAAGCCCTGAACGTTCTCAACCTCCCACTACCAAGTTCTTAAAAGGGCTTTGCAAGTAGCAGGATGTTGTCCGGAGAACGGAATGCGCTGTGTCGTAGTTTACCGCTTTACTGCGATATTTGCATTTTTCGGACCAACACATCACACTTCAGCAGGTGCTCACGTTGATTAAAAATTGATGTTTTATTGAGGAAACGAAATGCTAAATTATGAGTGACACTTGATGAAGTGGGTGTGTTGGGTGAATGGTGGTAGTATTGGGTGAATGGTGGTGGTGTTGGGTGAATGGTGGTGGTGTTGGGTGAATGGTGGTACTTCTTTTTTCTGTTGTCCTACTGCTCGTCTTGCGACGTCGCAGAGGAGGTAAGGACGATCAAGAGGAAAGAAGTTAGGTGAATAGCATTATGAAGATACGAAATGTTAAGTGTTCCAGGCATAAGTGAGACAAGTATAGAAAAGTGAGACAAGTATAGAAAGGTGAGACAAGTATAGAAAGGTGAGACAAGTATAGAAAAGTGAGACAAGTATAGAAAGGTGAGACAAGTATAGAAAAGTGAGACAAGTATAGACATTTGGAGATGACGTCAGTGCTTACAATTCGGCGATTGTTCTGAAAAAGGCGTTATGTCGTAGTTTACAGTCAGACTGGCGATATCCGCGCCTTTCTACCCGACACATCCTATTCCATTGATTGTTTTTTTTGGTTTGGGGCGGGGGCGGGGGTCCCCCGGATTTTCCTTCCTCTACGATCCCTATCCCTTAACCAGACTACCCTAGTGCAGAATGTTTCAGGGTCGCTGCTTGGAGACTAAATAGGATATTGGTTAGCTTTCAGTCACTGACCCAGGTGCACGCAGTCAGCTTGAGTCACTGACCCTAGCGCAAGCAGTCAGCTATGAGTAACTTACCCTGCGCAAGCAGTCAGCTATGAGTCACTGACCCTAGTGCAAGCAGTCAGCTTGAGTCACTGACCCTGGCGCAAGCAGTCAGCTATGAGTCACTGACCCTGCGCAAGCAGTCAGCTATGAGTCACTTACCCTAGTGCAAGCAGTCAGCTATGAGTCACTTACCCTAGTGTAAGCATCCAGTTAAGGGTAGCTGACCCTGATGAAAGCATCCAGCTAAGAGTCGCTGATTTATGTCAGCTCATTCACTGCTGCATACTGGGCTCCGTGGTAAGGTTTCATGCTCATCGTGTTAGTCAATGAGTACTTCGTCTGGTTAGTGTACTTTTAGAGTACTCCGTCTGGTTAGTGTACTTTTAGAGTACTGTCTGGTTAGTGTACTTTTAGAGTACTCCGTCTGGTTAGTGTACTTTTAGAGTACTCCGTCTGGTTAGTGTACTTTTAGAGTACTCCGTCTGGTTAATGTACTTTTAGAGTACTCCATCTGGTTAGTGTACTTTTAGAGTACTCCGTCTGGTTAGTTTACTTTTAGAGTACTCTGTCTGGTTAGTGTACTGTTAGAGTACTCCCTATGGTTAGTATACTGTTAGAGTACTCCCTCTGGTTAGTGTACTGTTAGAGTACTCCCTCTGGTTAGTGTACTGTTAGAGTACTCCCTCTGGTTAGTGTACTGTTAGAGTACTCCCTCTGGTTAGTGTACTTTTAGAGTACTTCCTCTGGTTAGTGTACTTTTAGAGTACGCCCTCTGGTTAGTGTACTTTTAGAGCACTCGCTTTCACTGCAAAGATTCACGGTTCAACCACTGTTATTAGTGTGTTTCAGTCTACCCATCTATAAATGGGCACCTGACCTACTGTTAGGGAAATGAAGGCACACTTTATCAAAGGCTTCCTCCATATCTACCCAGACTGTCAGTGTGTTTCATTTCCCTGCTGAAAGCATCTCCAACGTGTGTGACATGTGTCACTTAGTTTGCCGTCCAGCTGTGTTGTCTCAAGTCAGCTGCTTTCTTCCACCTCTATGAATTTTCTCTGGAGTCGTTTTTTAGTTGCCATATTATCTACTAATTTCCGCTGGCTAAATGCTGCGATCATTTGCTACAGTTGTTATTTGTAGCTACGTTTGAATGTTTTCCATTTATTTTGCTTGTTGTTGCTTTGTTTTTTTTTCCAACTGTGTATTTTCCAAAGAATATATTCGCTGAACGTTTTCCTGCTACCAGATGTCCATAATCGTATATTGAGTGTTTTTATGCTTGTGTGATTGAGTGTATGCAAGTTTTTATGGTTGTGTGATTGAGTGTATGCAAGTTTTTATGGTTGTGTGATTGAGTGGATGCAAGTTTCAATAGTTTTGCACCATTTGTAAATGCTCTCATTTTATTTAGTTTCTGTGTTTCTTCTTTACTCCATTCATAGCAGTCTGTCTTTACTATATTGTGATTTTATTTAGCTGAGCATTACTTTATCAATTGTATTTAGCTGAGCATTACTTTATCAATTGTATTTAGCTGAGCATTACTTTATCAATTGTATTTAGCTGAGCATTACTTTATCAATTGTATTTAGCTGAGCATTACTTTATCAATTGTATTTAGCTGAGCATTGCTTTATCGATTGTATTCAGCTGAGCATTGCTTTATCAAATGTATTTAGCTGAGCATTACTTTATCAATTGTATTTAGCTGAGCATTACTTTATCAATGGTATTTAGCTGAGCATTACTTTATCGATTGTATTCAGCTGAGCATTGCTTTATCAATTGTATTTAGCTGTGCATTGCTTTATCAATTGTATTCAGCTGTGCATTGCTTTATCAATTGTATTCAGCTGTGCATTGCTTTATCAATTGTATTCAGCTGTGCATTGCTTTATCAATTGTATTCAGCTGTGCATTACTTTATCAATTGTATTCAGCTGAGCATTACTTTATCAATTGTATTTAGCTGAGCATTACTTTATCAATTGTATTTAGCTGAGCATTACTTTATCAGGTTTGGGCTATTTCTGATAATTCTGTTGTAGTTGGTGAGCTTTTCCTTCACGCCATCCAAGGCAGTGACAGCATTCGCTAAACGAATGGCAGTTCAAACAAACTTGCCCTTGCACGAAAGATAACTTTGATACATAATATCCTGAAACAGTTATCACCGGTTACATCCCTTAGTTCGTTTCAATTCAATTAAGCGTTGTCTCCATAATGAATGTTGGCTGCAATGCTTTACGATACTCTTTCCTTTTTTATTTCTCTCTTCTCTTTCTGTATTCTTTCTTTCTCATTCTCTCTCCCTCTTTCTTTCTCTTTCTTCCTATCTCTCTCTTTCTTCCTCTATCTCTCTCTCCCCCTCCCTCTTGGTAGTAGACGCTCGTTCATCGCTCGGTGCTATCTTTCCGTGTGTAGCTCTGCCTACCTCGTCCGTGACTGCCTTCACCCTCTCCCTCTAGTTTGGTTGTTAAAGTCTCTCGTGTCTTTTAGAGTGACCAAAATATATTATTTGTCAGCTCGTTATGGTTGTCCAACAATTCTCTGTTCATCTCTAGTTTCTCCAGGACCTCTACATTTGTTAGCTTTGGTTTCCGTGAAATGCGATCCATCCTACTGTGCATCCACATCTTAAGGAACGTTATTCTATCTTTTAGCTTGTTCATTCTGCACGTTTCTCCACCATATACTAGTGCTGAATATATATATGTCACATTATCATTTTGATGTTTAAGCTGTAGCCTAGCTCTACTTGACTTTGCTGAATGTAGCCTAGTTCTACTTGACTTTGCTGAATGTAGCCTATCTCTACTTGACTTAGATGAATGTAGCCTAGCTCTACTTGACTTTGTTGAATGTAGCCTAGCTCTACTTGCCTTTGTTCAATGTAGCCTAGCTCTACTTGACTTTGTTGAATGTAGCCTAGCTCTACTTGACTTTGCTGAATATAGCCTAGCTCTACTTGACTTTGCTGAATATAGCCTAGCTCTACTTGACTTTGCTGAATGTATTCTTGCCGGAAGCTATTCTCCCCATGATTTGAGTTTCACGTTTGCCATCATCGGTTATCACATCCCAAGTAAGAAGAGACTTGTCTCCCACCCCAGTACCTCTCCCCAAGATAGAAGAGACTTGTCCCCTGCTCCAGTACCTCTCCCCAAGTAAGAAGAGACTTGTCCCCTGCTCCAGTACCTCTCCCCAAGATAGGAGAGACTTGTCTCCCACCCCAGTACCTCTCCCCA
This sequence comes from Ariolimax columbianus, assembly GCA_036924085.1. Taxonomy (NCBI): domain Eukaryota; kingdom Metazoa; phylum Mollusca; class Gastropoda; order Stylommatophora; family Arionidae; genus Ariolimax; species Ariolimax columbianus. The sequence continues at coordinate 90,246,868 of JAVGWX010000010.1, read as the reverse complement.
AGATAGGAGAGACGTGTCCCCTGCTCCAGTAACTCTCCCCAAGATAGAGACTTGTCCCCTGCTCCAGTACCTCTTCCCAAGATAGGAGAGACTTGTCCCCTGCTCCAGTACCTCTCCCCAAGATAGGAGAGACTTGTCCCCTGCTAGAGTACCTCTCCCCAAGATAGGAGAGACTTGTCCCTGCTCCAGTGCCTCTCCCCAAGATAGGAGAAACTTGTCCCCTGCTCCAGTACCTCTCCCCAAGATAGGAGAGACTTGTCCCATGCTCCAGTACCTCTCCCCAAGATAGGAGAGACTTGTCCCCTGCTCCAGTACCTCTCCCCAAGATAGGAGAGACTTGTCCCCTGCTCCAGTACCTCTCCCCAAGATAGGAGAGACTTGTCCCCTGCTCCAGTACCTCTCCCCAAGATAGGAGAGACTTGTCCCCTGCTCCAGTACCTCTCCCCCTAGATAGGAGAGACTTGTCCCCTGCTCCAGTACCTCTCCCCAAGATAGGAGAGACTTGTAACCTGCTCCAGTACCTCTCCCCAAGATAGGAGAGACTTGTCCCCTGCTCCAGTACCTCTCCCCAAGATAGGAGAGACTTGTCCCCTGCTCCAGTACCTCTCCCCAAGATATGAAAAACGGTAGTCACTAGATAATTGTCAAAAATCGTCAGAGATGAGGCACTAAGAACAGAAAGCCAAGACCACATTAGACTTCCTCGCAGATTCCATACAAGGACCCGCGGAAACCAAACAAACAACTGGGCGGGGAACTCGCGAATACTAGTGACACTTTCTGCAGAGTGAATGAGGAGAGAGACAAGCCAAAGAGTGAGGAGGCATATCCCAAACTGAAGACAGAGTGAATGAGAGACTAGCCAAAGAGGGAGGAGGCATATCCCAAACTGAAGACAGAGTGAATGAGAGACTTGCCAAAGAAGGGTGAGGTATATCCCAAACTGAAGACAGAGTGAATGAGAGACTAGCCAAAGAGGGAGGAGGCATATCCCAAACTGAAGACAGAGTGAATGAGAGACTAGCCAAAGAGGGAGGAGGCATATCCCAAACTGAAGACAGAGTGAATGAGAGACTAGCCAAAGAGGGAGGAGGCATATCCCAAACTGAAGACAGAGTGAATGAGAGACTATCCAAAGAGGGAGGAGGCATATCCCGAACTGAAGTCAGAGTGAATGAGAGACTAGCCAAAGAGGGAGGAGGCATATCCCAAACTGAAGACAGAGTGAATGAGAGACTAGCCAAAGAGATAGGAGGCATATCCCAAACTGAAGACAGAGTGAATGAGAGACTAGCCAAAGAGGGAGGAGGCATATCCCAAACTGAAGACAGAGTGAATGAGAGACTATCCAATGAGGGAGGAGGCATATCCCGAACTGAAGTCAGAGTGAATGAGAGACTAGCCAAAGAGGGAGGAGGCATATCCCAAACTGAAGACAGAGTGAATGAGAGACTAGCCAAAGAGATAGGAGGCATATCCCAAACTGAAGACAGAGTGAATGAGAGACTAGCCAAAGAGGGAGGCGGCATATCCCAAACTGAAGACAGAGTGAATGAGAGACTATCCAAAGAGGGAGGAGGCATTTCCCAAACTGAAGACAGAGTGAATGAGAGACTAGCCAAAGAGGGAGGAGGCATATCCCAAACTGAAGACAGAGTGAATGAGAGACTAGCCAAAGAGGGAGGAGGCATATCCCAAACTGAAGACAGAGTGAATGAGAGACTAGCCAAAGAGGGAGGAGGCATATCCCAAACTGAAGACAGAGTGAATGAGAGACTAGCCAAAGAGGGAGGAGGCATATACCAAACTGAAGACAGAGTGAATGAGGAGAGAGACTATCCAAAGAGGGAGGAGCCATATCTCATACTGAAGACAGAGTGAATGAGAGACTATCCAAAGAGGGAGGAGGCATATCCCAAACTGAAGACAGAGTGAATGGGAGACTAGCCAAAGAGGGAGGAGGCATATCCCAAACTGAAGACAGAGCTACACATGAAGAAATAAAGACAAAGATAACATTTTAACTTCAAAGATGTGGCACAGAGATCAGCCAGGATCTGACCGAAGCATACTACTCTTTACCTAGAAGAGATCACGTGACAATATAGCCAAGAGATCAAGTGACTATATAGCCTAGAAGAGATCAAGTGACAATATAGCCAAGAAGAGATCAAGTGACAATACAACCAAGAGATCAAGTGACTATATAGCCTAGAAGAGATCAAGTGACAATATAGCCAAGAAGAGATCAAGTGACAATATAGCCAAGAGATCAAGTGACTATATAGCCTAGAAGAGATCAAGTGACAATATAGCCAAGAAGAGATCAAGTGACAATATAGCCAAGAGATCAAGTGACTATATAGCCTAGAAGAGATCAAGTGACAATATAGCCAAGAAGAGATCAAGTGACAATACAACCAAGAGATCAAGTGACAATACAGCCAAGAGATCAAGTGACAATATAGCCAAGAGATCAAGTGACAATATTCAGAACCCGAACGAGTCCTTGAAGATTGAACACACAGACGTGTGTCCACCTGACTAGCATGAGAAACTATGGAACACGTTATGCGGTCTTCTGGCTCCATGAGATGAGCAAAGTCACAACATGGCCCTCCCAAAACCAATTGCAGGAGAAACTGTATGGCGACGAGAGAAGTCATATGGGAGACGGGTGCGATTATTTGAGAGCGAACGGAGAAGACAGATTCAATGACGAGACAGTTAGTGCTGACGTTTACCCGAGCTTGGTCGAATGCATCACTTGGACAATCAGATCAGACGACTGAAGTGACATTGCGTCACGTGGGAGGTTGCGGTGGCGGCAAGCCATGAAACGCTTCATTTTAATTAATTAGATAGTTCGGTTTACGACATCCTGCCCGCTGACCATTAACGGGAGTACGTCACCCCCACCGCCCCACTTCCTTCACATTCAGCTCAGGGCGACATATCTGACCACTGGTGGGAGGACTAGCGAGTCTGCTGGGCTAGACTCGAGTACGCAGCCGACGGACAGGCTAGACATCCTATCCCGTTCTAATGTCAATCGGCAAGTCTAGACTAGAGTATTGACTAACAAAACAATATTTAATAAAGAAGCCAGTGATCATGGTTTTAGCTCCAACGTTTCTTTCCATTGCAGATTCCGTAAAGGCGTTCTTGGGCAGCGCTTCTCGTAGTGTATGGTACGGTCCCCATCGGTAACACACCCTATTATGTAGAGGACACACCATTTTACTAAGGGAACACACCATATTATGTAGAGGACACACCATTTTACTAAGGGAACACACCATATTATGTAGAGGACACACCATTTTACTAAGGGAACACACCATATTATGTAGAGGACACTCCATTTTATGTAGAGGACACACCATTTTACTAAGGGAACACACCATATTATGTAGAGGACACACCATTTTACTAAGGGAACACACCATATTATGTAGAGGACACTCCATTTTACTAAGGGAACACACCATATTATGTAGAGGACACACCATTTTACTAAGGGAACACACCATATTATGTAGAGGACACTCCATTTTACTAAGGGAACACACCATATTATGTAGAGGACACACCATTTTACTAAGGGAACACACCATATTATGTAGAGGACACAACATTTTACTAAGGGAACACACCATATTATGTAGAGGACACACCATTTTACTAAGGGAACACACCATATTATGTAGAGGACACACCATTTTACTAAGGGAACACACCATATTATGTAGAGGACACTCCATTTTATGTAGAGGACACACCATTTTACTAAGGGAACACACCATATTATGTAGAGGACACACCATTTTACTAAGGGAACACACCATATTATGTAGAGGACACTCCATTTTACTAAGGGAACACACCATATTATGTAGAGGACACACGTTTTTACTAAGGGAACACACCATATTATGTAGAGGACACTCCATTTTATGTAGAGGACACACCATTTTACTAAGGGAACACACCATATTATGTAGAGGACACACCATTTTACTAAGGGAACACACCATATTATGTAGAGGACACTCCATTTTATGTAGAGGACACACCATTTTATGTAGAGGACACACCATTTTACTAAGGGAACACACCATATTATGTAGAGGACACAACATTTTACTAAGGGAACACACCATATTATGTAGAGGACACACCATTTTACTAAGGGAACACACCATATTATGTAGAGGACACACCATTTTACTAAGGGAACACACCATATTATGTAGAGGACACTCCATTTTATGTAGAGGACACACCATTTTACTAAGGGAACACACCATATTATGTAGAGGACACTCCATTTTATGTAGAGGACACACCATTTTATGTAGAGGACACACCATTTTACTAAGGGAACAGACATTAAGGACGACTAGTAGCGAGTGAGAATGTTAGAGGAGTCACAGAGGACAACCAAAACTCACAGTATGTACTTTTTCTCTAGCAGTACATCTACAGCCATATAATCTAATCAGTGCACTAACATCTACAGCCATATAATCTAATCAGTGCACTAACATCTACAGCCATAGAATCTAATCAGTGCACTAACATCTACAGCCATAGAATCTAATCACTGCACTAACATCTAGTCATAGAATCTAATCAGTGCATTTAACATCTACAGTCATAGAATCTAATCAGTGCACTAACATCCACAGTCTTAGAATCTAATCAGTGCACTAACATCTAGTCATAGAATCTAATCAGTGCACTAACATCTACAGTCATAGAATCTAATCGGTGCACTAACATCTACAGTCATAGAATCTAATCAGTGCACTAACATCTACAGCCACAGAATCTAATCAGTGCACTAACATCTACAGCCACAGAATCTAATCAGTGCACTTAACATCTACAGCCACAGAATCTAATCAGTGCACTTAACATCTACAGCCACAGAATCTTATCAGTGCACTAACATCTACAGTCATAGAATCTAATCAGTGCACTAACATCTACAGTCATGACATCTTATCCGTGCACTAACATCTACAGCCACAGAATCTTATCAGTGCACTAACATCTACAGTCATAGAATCTAATCAGTGCACTAACATCTACAGTCATGACATCTTATCCGTGCACTAACCTGACAAGTGATCTGACAGAACCACGTTAGATGACATAGTTATAGCTATGGGATCATGTGTATGCAAGGTACTTTCTGATTGGCCGTCAGATGTCCCAAGAGCTAAATATATATCAAACGTGTGACTTCAGCAAACATGTATTCTCGGTCTGTTATCCGATTATCTCAATATCACGCGGTTTTTCCTACCCTTTTTGATGGTTCACACGCCACAAAGACAAGCCACACATATTGCACATTTTCTGATGGAAGATTTGAAACATTTAGCCTGGAGATTTTCATGTCACATTAACAGTAATATGTCTAGCAATTAACTCGAAATTATACACACGTCTTGTGAGACAAAACTGGTCGCCCGTCCTTTGAGCAAATGGTGTAGAAAAGCGGGTGGTCAATAGGTTAGGATGTCGTCTATTAATGTCAGAGACACTGGCTCGAACCACGCAAAGCGAATGTTTCTTTTATTGGTGTAGGAAAACAAACCCAGCTCTCCACCTTTACTCCTGACAACTATTAGTATGGTGGGGTCTGTCAAGTATGTGTATTGGGTTAGATCTGTTGTGTTCGTTCTTTCCTTACACCTAGACAGAAACACACGTTATATGTATGTTTGTGTGTGTGTGCGCGTATATTTGTATGTGTGTGTAAAAGTAAAGTAAAGTATCCCATAGCATTACTGCCGTAGGGGTGTGAGGTGTTAGTGATCTCACATTTCAAAGGCTCGTCTATATGCGGGCGGTAGCCATCTCCTCACCCTCGCCGCTTTTACTGCCCGGACTGAACCGGTACCCATTTAAGGCTGGGTCGACCTGGGTGCCGTTGCGGTCTGAAAAAAACATTACCGCCTTAACTGGGGAATGAATCTAGGACCACTCAGATACGAAGCCAGCGCGCTAACCACTGCTCCCTTTGTGTGTGTGCATATATATATATATATATATATATATATATATATATATATATGTGTGTGTGTGTGTGTGTGTATATATGTGTGTGTGTGTATGTGCGCGCGCGCGCGTCAAAACCATAGACACATTTCGTATGTCATGTTCGCGCACACACACACACGACTCGGTTGCACATGGTATCTGAAATGTGTCAAAGGTTTTGAAACACAAGAGCTAAAGTTTCCAGCTGGACATAGATCGCTGGTAAGGCACATGTCATTTGTAGAGTGGATAAGGGACAAGACAATAACAAGCTGTCAGTACGGGAGGTAAAGGTGCCAGCTGGAGGGAAAGGGTATATGTTGGTTACGGGGTACACGTGGCTTGATGTATGGTCAAGGTGCCAGTCGGGGTAATCTGCTTAATGTATGGTCAAGGTGCCAGTCGGGGTAATCTGCTTGATGTTTGGTCAATGTGCCAGTCGGGGTAATCTGCTTGATGTATGGTCAATGTGCCAGTCGGGGTAATCTGCTTGATGTATGGTCAATGTGCCAGTCCGGGTAATCTGCTTTATGTATGGTCAATGTGCCAGTCGGGGTAATCTGCTTGATGTATGGTCAATGTGCCAGTCGGGGTAATCTGCTTGATGTATGGTCAATGTGCCAGTCGGGGTAATCTGCTTGATATATGGTCAATGTGCCAGTCCGGGTAATCTGCTTGATGTATGGACAATGTGCCAGTCGAGGTAATCTGCTTGATGTATGGTCAATGTGCCAGTCGGGGTAATCTGCTTGATATATGGTCAATGTGCCAGTCCGGGTAATCTGCTTGATGTATGGTCAATGTGCCAGTCGGGGTAATCTGCCTGGATTTAGTGTTCCATGTGTCCCATATACGTGCATGAATAAATAGGGTCTGGTTCGGTTCCCATGGCAACGCCTCTCCGCTGCTGGAAATAGTAACTACAGAAAGTTGCGGAGGTAGCTGTGGGTTTCAGTTTTGTAAGTCAGATTAGGCCGACAGTTGTAATGTGTAAGTGAGAGAGTTGACATGTGGTGTGGTGTGTAAGAGAGCGTTGACATGTGGTGTGTAAGAGAGAGTTGTCATGTGGTATGGTATGTAAGAGAGCGTTGACATGTGGTGTGGTGTGGTATGTAAGAGAGTTATCGAGAGTTTTAATGTGGTATATAAGAGAGCGTTGACATGTGGTGTGTAAGAGAGAGTTGTCATGTGGTATGGTATTTAAGAGAAAGTTGCCATGTGGTGTGGTATGTAAGAGAGAGTTGTCATGTGATGTGTAAGAGATAGTTTTGTGTGCTAGAGCAAGTCCATATTTGCAATGCCCCTTATACAGTACTGGAAACAATATTTAAAACGTGTTTATTCCGGGGATAGACCGAACAAGATCTATAGTCTCTAGGTGCAAATTTATATATACTCTGTAGGGGCAAACTATGGGACCGGTTGAAGAATACTTCTCTACGGCTGTAAACTTGAAATTTCTACTCTACGGCTGTAAACTTGAAATTTCTACTCTACGGCTGTAAACTTGAAGTGTTTCCTTTGTAAACTTTGGACTAAGCTAATGATATCACGTCTGGTATAATGCTGCTTAATTTGCCTAATCTCCCAGGAAGCCCATGCGTCAGCTGGAGATCAGTGGTGGGAGTTTGGAGTGGCAATTACTGCTCATTCCTTACTATTGTCTGACATACGCTGTAAATGTTTTCCGTAACCTCCCACTGAAGTCGTAATGCCCAGTCCCCCGTGAACATAACCGACGCCAGAATAATCCGAGCTTCCTGTGACTAGAGCGATGACGTAACATTACCAACCATCTCCGACCGGTCGATTGGCTACACTTCATCTGGACTACAATGACTGGATTATTAGGGCTCTCGTATCTGCCTCCAGCCTAGCACGTCAAACGTCACAACTTGTGGTCTACAAGTTGAACGCCCGGGAACTCAGCACGTCAGACGTAATAACAGAACAAGAGTTGAGCTCAGCAGGTCTCCGGACTTACTTTGGTGTTAGATACAACTGTACCAACAAGAGTTGAGTTCAGCAGGTCTGAAGGCACAGGAAATGGTGGTGCTACAGGAGGTGGTGGTCAATTGTATTGCCATCTGTCTGAAGTGTAGGACCGATCACACAATGTATGTAAAACTCGCTCATCCTCTCCACAACACGTGCACTAACAATCTACGAAATGTACAGACTGACACAGCCACCGAGCAGATCACCACAGCCCACGAACAGATCACCACAGCCCACGAACAGATCACAAGGCCTACAAAGGATGATACCAAGGATAGGCCTAAAACAGGGTGTTGTAGGGAACGCAGTCAAGGGAGAGCTGGGGTCAGGGAACGCAGTCGAGGGAGAGGGAGAGCTGGGGTCAGGGAACGCAGTCGAGGGAGAGGGAGAGCTGGGGTCAGGGAACGCAGTCGAGGGAGAGGGAGAGCTGGGGTCAGGGAACGCAGTCGAGGGAGAGGGAGAGCTGGGGTCAGGTAACGCAGTCATGCGAGAGGGAGAGCTGGGGTCAGGTAACGCAGTCATGGGAGTGGGAGAGCTGGGGTCAGGGAACGCAGTCGAGGGAGAGCTGGGGTCAGGTAACGCAGTCATGCGAGAGGGAGAGCTGGGGTCAGGTAACGCAGTCATGGGAGAGGGAGAGCTGGGGTCAGGGAACGCAGTCGAGGGAGAGGGAGAGCTGGGGTCAGGGAACGCAGTCGAGGGAGAGGGAGAGCTGGGGTCAGGTAACGCAGTCATGGGAGAGGGAGAGCTGGGGTCAGGGAACGCAGTCATGGGAGAGTTGGGGGTCAGGGAGCACAGTCAAGGGGAGAGTTGGGGGTCAGGGAGCAAAGTCAAGGGGAGAGTTGGGGGTCAGGGAACGCAGTCAAGGGAGAGCTGGGGTCAGGGAACGCAGTCGAGGGAGAGGGAGAGCTGGGGTCAGGGAACGCAGTCGAGGGAGAGGGAGAGCTGGGGTCAGGGAATGCAGTCGAGGGAGAGGGAGAGTTGGGGTCAGGTAACGCAGTCAAGAGAGAGGAAGAATTGGGGTCAGGGAACAGTGAAGGGGAGAGTTGGGGTCAGGTAACGCAGTCATGGGAGAGGGAGTTGAGGTCAGGGAACGCAGTCAATGGGAGAGTTGGGGGTCAGGGAGCGAGTCAAGGGGAGAGTTGGGGTCAGGGAACGCAGTCATGGGAGAGGGAGTTGAGGTCAGGGAACGCAGTCAATGGGAGAGTTGGGGGTCAGGGAGCGCAGTCAAGGGGAGAGTTGGGGGGTCAGGGAGCGAAGTCAAGGGGAGAGTTGGGGGTCAGGGAGCGAAGTCAAGTGGAGAGTTGGGGGTCAGGGAGCGAAGTCGAGGGGAGAGTTGGGGGTCAGGGAGTGAAGTTAAGGGGAGAGTTTGGGGTCAGGGAGCGAAGTCAAGGGGAGAGTTGGGGGTCAGGGAGCAAAGTCAAGGGGAGAGTTGGGGGTCAGGGAGCGCAGTCAATGGGAGAGTTGGGGGTCAGGGAGCGAAGTCAAGGGGAGAGTTGGGGGTCAGGGAGCGCAGTCAAGGGGAGAGTTAGGGGTCAAGGAGCGAAGTCAAGGGGGTAGTTGGGGTCAGGGAACACCGGCCTAGAAAAAAGAATTCGAGGGGACAATACAGGTTTATAAGATAACACACTTTTTTTCTTCTTCAAAATTGCAGTCGTCAACAACAACAAGCGGGCACAGTCACAAATTAACTAAATAAAGGTCCCGATTAGATACCAGGAAATATTTCTTTAGTCAAATAGTGGAATACATTGCCACAGGAAATAGTAGAGGTAGGCTCAATTAACGCATTCAAGAATAGATCGTTTGCACAGTTATTTTTAGATCAAGTGAATTAAAAGTAACTGGTTGTATACAGAGTCTTCTAGACCAGTATAAAGACGCTCGTCACAACCAATACACAAATCGTCACATCCCACAAACAGGTCGTCACATTCCACAAATAGGTCACATCCCACAAACAACAGAGCATCACATCCAACAAACGGGTCGTCACATCCAACAAACGGGTCGTCACATCCCACAAACAGGTCGTCACATAGTTGTTCCGTCTATTGCCACATTGTTTATTCCAAATACTGTGAGGGATATAGAGACAAGATAAAAGACCGGCTGACCTTGCAGTCGCAGAGGCGTGCTCAAGCTAGGTTTTTTTCTCATGTTAATTACGATTATAATAAAACTTACGCCTTGCCGATGAACTTATGTCCTTGTGGTCAAAGACTGACGTGTTAACGGTTCGACCACCCGACATGATTGTCCCTGTATGCAGAAGTCCACAATTATATCGCAATCAATATTTCTCTATGTACAAGTCCATAATCATATCGCTATGATTGTTCCTGTATGTACAAGTCCATAATCATATCGCCATGATTGTTCTTGTATGTAGAAGTCCACAATCATATCGTCATGATTATTCCTATTGTGACACGACACCTGAAAGTTTTCATAATAAAGATGTCACGTTGATCTTGGTTTGACATTTTCTATTCTGGGATTGTTTACGTCTGTCTCAGGAGGTATTCGCCAACACAGACAGGGAAGGCGCGAGAGAGTTCATCACTGAGCATTGAGAAGAAAGGAATATAGAATAGACAAGAGAGAATATTTGCGGTCAATTCATTACGTAGGAATTTGGAAGAGCTGTGGAAATGGGAGTTGGGCGGAAAGAAAGCGAGGCAGAGAGAGAGAGAGAGAGAGAGAGAGAGAGAGAGAGAAGAGAGAGAGAGATGATTGTAGTGGAATGACAGACTACACATGAATGAGTTAATTACCTACGGTGTAAGGCATGGATCGCAACAGAAGAATCGGAATGAAAGATCAAAACATGTGAAATGAGATACTTGTGAAAAGCTGTCAGGATCACTAGACGAGTGATGTCAGAGTCACTAGACGAGTGAGGTCAGGGTCACTAGAAGAGTGAGGTCAGGGTCACTAGAAGAGTGAGGTTAGGGTCACTAGAAGAGTGAGGTCAGGGTCACTAGAAGAGTGAGGTCAGGGTCACTAGAAGAGTGAGGTCAGGGTCACCAGACGAGACAGAGAGGTCAGGGTCACAATTTCAGACGGAGATGTCGGGGGTCACTATTTAGATTTTACACCAGATATTAACACAACCTCACTACACTTTACACCAGACAGCTACACAACCTTAATCCAATTTACACAAGACATCTACACAACCTTAATCCAATTTACACACGACATCTACACAACCGTAATCCAATTTACACAATACATCTACAGAACCTTCCTCATTTTACACAAGATATCCACACAACCTCCCTTCACTTTACACCAGAGATATCTGTCCAACCTTCCTTCACTTGTACGCTAGAGATATTCGTTCAACCGCCTTCCACTTTACACCAGACGTGAACACAACCCTCGTCCAAATTACACCAGAGATAACCATCCAATCTTCGTCCAATTTACACCAGACATCAACATAACCAGAGATATTCATCCAACTTTCCTCCACTTTACAGACATCAATACAACGTTCCTCCACTTTACAACAGACATCAAAACACAACCTTCCTTCACTTTACACCAGAGATATCCATCCAACCTTCCTCTACTTTACAGACATCAACACAACCTTCCTCTACTTTACAGACATCAACACAACCTTCCTCCACTTTACAGACATCAACACAACCTTCCTCTACTTTACAGACATCAACACAACCGTCCTTCACTTTACACCAGAGATATCCATCCAACCTTCCTCTACTTTACAGACATCAACACAACCTTCCTCCACTGTACACAACAAATGTCCACACATCATTTCTTCACCTTACACCATACATACATCTTTCTTTCAGCTGACACCCCAGATCCACCGAGCCTTCCACCACTCCACTAACATCCACCCAGACCAAACGGGTACCTCCACACAGACCACAACAACGTATTCATGCCAGTGACGTCACAGCAACAAGACGGCCCCATGCTTCGTCGCAAGCCCCATCTTCTTCTACTGACCCTTAGTAAAAAAAAAAGGCCATTCATTCTTCTATGACTGCGTGTATTACATTCTATTCTAGAGCTTTCCTCCAAATAATGAATGACACTGCAAGTCACCGTGCATTCCATCTTTGGCAATTTTCGGGTGTTCAGCGTCATGAGATGGGGAGCCTTCTGTCCCCGAGGGATGAGACCAGACAGTTATTGGCCTCCTAAGGCGAGAACTCAGTGGGCCTATTCTTCTCTCTGCCACAGAACTCTCCCAGAAATCTGCATACCCCAGGCTCTTACACTCCACTGGTGACCCATGCTCCTGTGGGGTTTGCATACAGTTACTATACTCTTTACAACGTTTCTTCCCGGTAAAGATTTCTTACTCCGCCGGACCTGTTACGGTTGTTGTGCCGACATCGGTCATCGTCCAGGGACAAGACAATGGTCTCGCTGGGCACCAGTACAGCACAACTGGCAACGAGCCAAGATTATCAGTACCAGGATCTGTATCAGATGTTGGATCTAACGGTGTTTGCCAGCCCCAGATTCGCCGATCAGATTTCACAGACAATGATATAGAGGGACGATGAAGTCGGAGTATTTGGGTCACTGAAACAACATATCGTTATAGATACGATCGAGGGTTGGAGACCCAATTGTAACAATGCCAGATCTGAACGGGTGGACTATAGCAAAAGATCCGGGTTGAAAGGAAACGGGTAACAATGACAGATCTGGGCGTTTGTTTTTAAAGCAGGGATCTCGAACTGCCTGTGGGCCGCATTCGACCAGCGAAGCGGTCCTTAGTTAGCAACGAAGTGATATGGTGTTTTCATACATACGCTTTGTTTGTTTCATATATAAGGCATACAAGTATGAGGCAATAATATATGACTTACCACAACAAAGAAGTGTAGTGTCATTTAAGAGACGATATCAATTAAATGTATGAGTTTACTGTAAACGGTAATGGTATGAGAACACGTGACAACCAACATCTTAGAATACGGACTTGGCAGAATAAATCAGGTAACGGAGGACATATAACAAAGCAGACCAAGAAGAATCAAATAACTACTTGAAGAAACAATACTATCTCATGAAAGCCCATTACTCGATTGGTCTTCAAACAATAAGAAGTGTTCAAATTGTTTAATGTTAGTCACCGGTTGGACAGGATGGGACGGGGTTGAGAGAAGCTCATCTCTAGCTGAAAAACACGTCCTTTGTCAAGCAACGAAATGTTTCATGGAACATTCACAACAGACAAATAACAGATGTCGTGCTGACCGTTTATGGTATAGGCCAGATGAGGAAGAACAATACAGGCTTCACAGTTGTGCGGCACGCGAGACATGCGGCTGTTGGACTCGTTTGAGACGTTGCTTTGGGGGAGGGGGGTTTACTATAGAACAGAAAACGGGCGATCCGTCAGATGAGGCTCGATGATCAAGAAACCGTCAGACAGACAAAGTCTGGGTAATCTACCCGACAAGGCAATACCTAGTATACCGTCCCCTGCTATGTAGTAGCCGTCCTTGTCAATCCACGACTAGGTGAGCGTATTTAACAGGCTAAAATACGCGCTAGTTGGGATTGGTCGGGGGCTCTCTCATCATTGCTTTACTGAGAGACTTTCAAATGGCCGGGGGCTCTCTCATCATTGCTTTACTGAGAGACTTTCAAATGGCCGGGGGCTCTCTCATCATTGCTTTACTGAGAGACTTTCAAATGGCCGGGGGCTCTCTCATCATTGCTTTACTGAGAGACTTTCAAATGGCCGGGGGCTCTCTCATCATTCCTTTACTGAGAGACTTTCAAATGGTCGGGGGCTCTCTCATCATCGCTTTACTGGGAGACTTTCAACGTCCTTTGATGGTTCAAACATCGGTACAGTTTTTGAATGACATTGTTCCTGGTGACTCCCGCACCGAAAACAAACAATGGATTTGGTGACTCACTTGGGTGTAGTTAGAACTCACTTGTTTCTGATCCGGCTATATATACATGACTCCTGACCCAGACATAGCTGAAGTACATGACTCCCGACCCAGACATAACTGAAGTACATGACTCCCGACCCAGACATAAATCGAGTACATGACTTCATACCCAGACATACATCGAGTACATGACTTCAGACCCAGACATACATCGAGTACATGACTTCAGACAAAGCTCGAGTACATGACTTCAGACCCAGACATAGCTTTCACTTGTATCTGATTCACCAGTACATACATGACCAGACCCAGACTTAGCTTTCACTTGTTTCTGATCCATCTGTATATACATGACTTCAAACCCAGACATAGCTGGAGCTGTGTTTCTGTCTACTACGCTCATGGCTGTAATCATGTTTGGAACTAGTTTTGCTTAATTTTAAAACATCTTAAATGTTTTCCGACAGTTTAAGAAAGATAAATACCAACTTTGTTTTGACTGATGCTAGAAAGCGCTCCACTTGAGCTGACCTCCCCTAAACTTGTTTATTGTCTGGTACACCAGCCTTCAGAACTTCTCAGAGATGCTGTCGCTGCCAACGATGTGCTTGCACTTGATATAATGGCTCCACTTCTAGTATGCGATGTTTGGGTCCTCTTGTTTTCTTTGACTTAAGGTTTCTACAGAACTGGGTACATTCCCCGAACCCAGCAAACAACCGTGTCAACTAGTTTTGACTAGTCTCTTAAATGACGCGTATACGTTAACAATAATGTCCGCCACTCTGTCACCTTTGCTGCAATGTTACCTTTTCTTTTAACTAGTTTTTCCTCATCTCTGGTCGCTCGGTTCTTATAGGAGTGATTGAGCCATTTGTACTTCCTCGTCTTCCCCCCCCCCCCCACCCACCCACTCCCCCCTATTTCGCAACTCCACTTCAAAACTCCCGCCCAAACTTTTACCAAAAGCTGACTTGTTTTCACTGCCAACATTATGGAACTTCCTGACATGTGTCTATGACCTTATCATCACCATTAGATCTTTCTTGTCCGAGTCCTACTTGTCTCGAATGAGGTGCCACAAGGGTCGATATGTATATCCGTTCCCTGTTCTCTTACACGGATCAATAAACTGCTAGGTCGGTATACATTTGGATTTGCTAACATTTGGTCTGCATTGGCAACTGGTACCAACATAGACAAACTATTGAGAACCAGCATTAAGGATAGGGAAAAGTCAGCTATGATCGCCTACGGCAGTCCGTATGGCATATGAAGATGTGTACCTTGGTTCTCATAAAGAAAATTGTTTGATGATTGAATTATTGGTTTCCTAGAGAAGTTAGTAGGCCATTGACTCGCTAGTCAGTTACAATGTCCATCCATCAATCTGTAAAACGAGTATCAGTCTTGTAGTGAAAGATGGTGTGATGAATAGCAAGGTAGTTGCATGGCGTTTCTCTAAGGATAGGGGGAACAGGCTAGACCAACAACTGTGACAGAGAGAACAGGCTAGACCAACAACTGTGACAGGGGGAACAGGCTAGACCAACAACTGTGACAGAGAGAACAGGCTAGACCAACAACTGTGACAGAGAGAACAGGCTAGACCAACAACTGTGACAGGGGGAACAGGCTAGACCAACAACTGTGACAGAGGGGACAGGCTAGACCAACAAATGTGACAGAGGGAACAGACTAGACCAACTGTCACGACAGAGGGAACATGCTCAACCAACTGTCACGTCAGAGGGAACAGACTAGACCAACAACTGTGACAGAGGGAAGAGACTAGACCAACAACTGTGACAGAGGGAACAGGCTAGACCAACAACTGTGACAGAGGGAACAGACTAGACCAACAACTGTGACAAAGGGAACAGACTAGACCAACAACTGTGACAGAGGGAACAGACTAGACCAACAACTGTGACAGAGGGAACAGACTAGACCAAAAACTGTGACAGAGGGACCAGACTAGACCAACAACTGTGACAAAGGGAACAGACTAGACCAACAACTGTGACAGAGGGGACAGACTAGACCAACAAATGTGACAGAGGGAACAGACTAGACCAACCGTCACGACAGAGGGAACATGCTCAACCAACTGTCACGTCAGAGGGAACAGACTAGACCAACTATCATGACAGGGAACATGCTCAACAAACTGTCACGTCAGAGGGAACAGACTAGACCAACTATCATGACAGGGAACATGCTCAACCAACTGTCACGTCAGAGGGAACAGACTAGACCAACTATCATGACAGGGAACATGCTCAACCAACTGTCACGTCAGAGGGAACAGACTAGACCAACTATCGTGACAGGTAACATGCTCAACCAACTGTCCCGTCAGAGTGAACAGACTAGACCAACTATCATGACAGGGAACATGCTCGACCAACTGTCACGTCAGAGGGAACAGACTAGACCAACTATCGTGACAGGTAACATGCTCAACCAACTGTCACGTCAGAGTGAACAGACTAGACCAACTATCATGACAGGGAACATGCTCGACCAACTGTCACGTCAGGGGGAACAGACTAGACCAACTATCATGACAGGGAACATGCTCGACCAACTGTCACGTCAGGGGGAACAGACTAGACCAACTATCATGACAGGGAACATGCTCGACCAACCGTCACGAAACTATAACACCTTGCTGCACATAGGTCCCGTACATGTGAAAAGCGAGGAAGGCAAGTCCTCACACCATATCAGCAATAGCCGTGACTTAATACAAAGAAGGCTCAATAACACTTATCTCCAAAGACAGGGCCTGCTTCTTGACAACGCTGGTAATTGGTGAGAACTGTGACGTAATGACAATGGTGAAGCAATGAAACCAGGGGAGGAGGGTTGGGCTGCTGGACTTCAGGGCTAGAAACTCTCTAGCTGAAGTCATTGTTTGTCGCATTCTAATGAAACACAGAAGAGGGGTGCAAGTTGAGGGAACGCCAGTACCACTCATTGGCAAATAAACACCTGTGAATAGTGAGGAACCTCGGTGTCACGAGTGTCAAACTGCTTGGAACCATCACAACGCCGAGGGTAGTTCAATGTGTAGATTTTAACGAACCAGCAAAGCTCAAGTAAATCAACAAAAACAACCTCAGAAGTTGGTGGCAGGGACAACCCCATACAAAAGGACGCATCCCCGTGAAAGATCCACACCGGGCAAATTGACGGTTTGAAATTAAACCCCTCTGGCCAGGTATTAATCTCATCCTGGTAGGAAGTCCGGGTATTACGTCAGCCCTTTCCGGCTCTATTGCGCAACCTCAGCCTTGGATGGACTCCGTGTCAATAAATACGTGTCATGGGTCTACAGCCTGCGGCGTTTTCCTAATTGCTTACCGGTTTCCTTCACCGGTACAGGTAACGAGTTTTGAAATTGTTTCTCTTGGCCACCCCGAGGTTAAGTCTACCTGCTCGAGCTGTCTACGGGTCTAACTAGGTACACTTTGCTAGTGTGTCTCTGAAGGGAGGCAGTTTAGGCTGAGACGTGAAACAGCTCGTGGTTACGTTTTTACTTAAGTATAACTAACTATTATGTCTTTATTCAAATTGATGGATATCAGCCGGGGTATTTATAGAAACTGGAAAAACAGGTCGCTCATCGGTGCAGACTAGCTTTTTAAATTATCCCAAATATACCAAAATCCTTGACCTTGGTTGATTTAAACCCGTGTCTCCAAATTACTGTTCCGATAGCTAAACACACCTGCCACTCGTCCTCTGCTATCATGCTATACTTTAACACGACGACGCAGACCCATACACTGACACACCTGGAGAAAGCACACTACCCATACACTGACACACCTGTAGAAAGCACACTACCCATTCACTGACACACGTGGAGAAAGCACACTACCCATACAGTGACACACGTGGAGAAAGTACACTACCCATACACCGACACACGTGGAGAAAGCACACTACCCATACACTGACACACGTGGAGAAAGTACACTACCCATATACTGATACACCTGGAGAAGGCACACTAGTATCAATGTCAAGCTGATAGTTGGTTTAGCTATATTAAATACTACTGATTTTATTACTACAACTAATGCTACAACTAATGCTACCACTGTTACTACAATAAATACTACTGCTGCTGTAGTACTACAACTAATACTATTACTACTAGTGCTGCTACTAACTTATCTAAACTTAACGTCTTTATTCTGGTCTAGAAGACTCTGCAGAGGTTGTATACAGCCAGTTTCATTTACATTTCCATGCTCTAAAAGCTATGCCAATCCAATCTGTTCTTAAATGCATTAATTACCCCTGCCTTCACTACTTCATGTAGCAATACATTCCAAGCGCTATGCCAATCCAATCTGTTCTTAAATGCATTAATTACCCCTGCCTTCACTACTTCATGTAGCAATACATTCCAAGCATTCACCACTCTCTGACTCAAAAAGGAAAAAAATATTTCGTAATATCTAATCTGGACATTTCTTTAGTTAATCGGTGGCTGTGCCCTCTTGTTCTTGAAGGTAAGTTTTAGTATGAAAAAGAACTTCTAGTCTAATTTTTCCGTTCCTATGATTATCTTATAAATCAGTATTGTCACCTCGAATTCTTCTCTTTTCTAGACACTGTTGACCGGTTTTTCTGAGCATTTCCTAATAATTGTACTTCTGGAATACCACTATCAGCTTTGTCGCTCTTCTGTATATCCTTTCCAGCATGTTTATATCCCCTCTACGAACACACCTGTACACAACAGCTCAATCTAGGTCTAACTAATGATTTACACAGTTATCTCCTTTCTTCTATGTTTCATATTTATTTGATCATACCTAAGATTGCATTTGCCCTATTTCACTGCTACCTGGACTTGCTCACTCCCTTTACCTGTATGATCTATTTTAACGACTCCAACTAAACATATTACTGCTGCTACTACTAAACATATTAATGCTGCTACTACTAAACATATTACTGCTACTACTGCTGCTACTAAACATATTACTACTGCTGCTACTAAACATATTACTGCTGCTACTACTAAACATATTACTACTACTGCAGCTGCTGCTAAACAAATTACTGCTACTGCTGCTACTACTAAACATATTACTGCTGCTACTACTAAACATATTACTGCTAATGCTGCTACTACTAAACAAATTACTGCTACTGCTGCTACTACTAAACATATTACTGCTGCTGCTGCTACTACTAAACATATTACTGCTAATGCTGCTACTACTAAACAAATTACTGCTACTGCTGCTACTACTAAACATATTACTGCTGATGCTGCTACTACTAAACATATTACTACTACTGCAGCTGCTGCTACTACTAAACAAATTACTGCTACTGCTGCTACTACTAAACATATTACTGCTGCTACTACTAAACATATTACTGCTAATGCTGCTACTACTAAACAAATTACTGCTACTGCTAAACATATTACTGCTGATGCTGCTACTACTAAACATATTACTACTACTGCAGCTGCTGCTACTACTAAACAAATTACTGCTACTGCTGCTACTACTAAACATATTACTGCTGCTACTACTAAACATATTACTGCTAATGCTGCTACTACTAAACAAATTACTGCTACTGCTGCTACTACTAAACATATTACTGCTGATGCTGCTACTACTAAACATATTACTGCTGCTGCTGCTTCTAAACATATTACTGCTACTGCTGCTACTACTAAACATATTACTGCTGCTACTACTAAACATATCACTGCTGATGCTGCTACTACTAAACATATTACTGCTGCTGCTGCTTCTAAACATATTACTGCTACTACAACTAAACATATTACTGCTGCTACTACTAAACATATTACTGCTACTACAACTAAACATATTACTGCTGCTACTACTAAACATATTACTGCTGCTACTACTACTAAACATATTACTGCTGCTAATACTACTAAACATATTACTGCTGCTACTACTAAACATATTACTGCAGCTACCTACCATAAATACTCCTATTACTGTATTCCGTTTGGAAACGTGTACTACTTTTAAATTCACTGTAACTTGGCCACGCGAATTCAATTGTTGGAAACAGGATTCAACTCGGTACTGCACGAATTGTTTCACAAACGCACGTGCACAGTTGATCACAATATTATATTTCATAATTACATAAGTTTGTCTGAATGATAAACCCCTAGATATCACTGGGACTGGCTAAAGTCAAATACGGTATATATAAGAAGGGAAATAATAATAGCAATTCGCACGACGTTAAATATTTAATGATTGGATTCCATTGAAAGACTTGCTATTTATTATTACGAATTCTGAAGGATCCAAACTGAACTTATACTCTCCCAATTACTTATCATGAATTGAATTGTCAACATTGTGTAGTACTGACGTCACTAAGTAACGCGTATTCTCCATGCGACATCAGACACGTCACTTGCAATCAGCTCAGACACGTCACTTGCAATCAGCTCAGTTTATTCCATTAGACCTTTAAACAATGCTTCTTCCCTTGGACCGTTTTCAGTGGAACATTCAAATTAAAATGTAAGGTTCTTCAATGTAATGTATTTGATTATTCAAACAAATTATACATTATTGTGGTGGATCAAATTGATAAAAATGGTGCAAAAAGAACTGCAAATGCAAAATGTAAAAGGCAATTACGTCAATGACAACGAGCAAACTAAACTCTAGAGGAAACTGTAATATGGCCGTTTCTTTTTCATGTTATTTTGGTCGACATCTAAGAACAACTGTCATTACTGACCAGATTGCTAGTGTTTGTATATTATTGGAAGGTGTATTGTGACCTGACAGTGGCGTGTATATTATTGGAAGGTGTATTGTGACCTGACAGTGGCGTGTATATTACAATGGGGATGTCAGTTAAATTCGTGGAGCTCACTGAAGCTGTATGAATATTTCTCTGGGGAGGCTCAGTGTGAGAGCCTTTGTCGTTGTATTTCAGAACCTCAGGAGAATGAACAATCAACGTTTTGAGTAAAAATTAACTGTCATTCTCATACTGGGTCATTCTTTAAGGGCCATAAGAAAGCAAACCAGAAAGGGAAGGTGGGCAGTTATGTTAAGAGGTTGTTGAATGAGAATTTTGTAAAGTGCTGAGTATGTTTCTTTACCTGACGCCTGTCTACAGTCCGTGTTTCACAAGCAAACAGCAGCACTGAAAGCACCACAGCTATGTACACCTTCAGCGTTGTCTGTAGACCCATGCCCCTTCAATGTCAATCGTTGGTGTATAGTCTGTAGACCCATACCACTTCATGGTCAATCGTTGGTGTATTACCTGCCAAATGTGTAGCTGGCGTTCGATATCCTAGCATTCACATCATCAAATGCAACGTTCTGTGATAGTGTACTACAGGTAGGCGAATCTGTTCCCAACTTTCAGTTCCTCACCAATGACCTTGATAATTGACTCAGTATAACTATTGTTGAACGTTGATTTCTGTTTTCTCAGTGTTCATGGTAAGCCTAACATTAGAACAGCCTCTGAGCCAACAATGAGGGAGGGTAAAGTTGTCAGCAAACAAGATCGTAGGTGTGTGCTTTCACCTCCGTTTTTGCTTGAAGTCTGATAAGGTTCCCATCACTGGGACATTTGATGTCAATTTATAATGCCCAGATCTCTGAAGGCATCAGCCAGCGTGGCAGAGGACATGATACTGAACAGAGTCCGTGCAAGTACACATCCCTGTTTATCTCCATTTGTAACGAGAAAGGATTCGGCCAGCTCACTCTCTTCCCGAATATTCAATCATTCAGATGCTGGACTATTGTGAGACATTTCCTTGTGCAGCCGTACTTTGCCGTAGAACTATCTCTAGCTGAACGTGTTGTGTCCAGTTGATGACAGCTACGTTCAGGTGACAACGTTGTTTTTTAGATGTGATGTTTCTTCCTGAATCCACACCGACTTTCAGGCAGAAGACCTTCGTCGAGAGGTAGTTCAGGAGGAATCTGGCGAATATCTTCCGGCATTGATAGTAGAGAGATGCCTCGATGGTTGCTTCAGGCTTGACGATTACCTTAAGCTTTATCCATCCATCATGTAGCATGTCCTTTACAGAACGTCGCTCCCATCACAGTCTGTCTGAAAGAAACTATTTCCCTTGTCAAAACTCCAGCCTCCACCACAGTCATACCACCCAGGCATTCCTTGATATCCTGTTGCCGTCGTCTTCTTTATCTACCCCTGCCTCTTTTGCCTGGGACCATACCTTCCATCACTGTTCTCTCAAGACCGTTGTGTCTGTTGGTGTGATCAAAGTATTTTAATTTTATGGTACAATGGATTTGATAAATCAGTCTTCCTCTATGTTCAACTCTTGGCGAATGTCTATATTTGTCTTTTTCTCCGTCCAGGGTATTCTGAGGATCTTTCTGTAACATTTTGACTTGAAAGATTCGATTCTATGTTGAAGTTTTGGTAATCGTCCATGATTCGTAGCCATATGCTTCCACATAAAAAACACAGGCTCTCAAGACTTTCACTGTTTTCGTTTTGTTGGCACTCTGCCATAATTTTTTCAGGCTGTTCAGTCTCTGCATTGCCATGGGTAGTCTTTTTCTGATTTCTTTCGAGCAGTCGCCATCTGTGTCAATTCTGGAGCCCAAATATTTAATATGTGTAACCTGATCAATTTCCTCACCAACTACTGTAAATTTATGTTGACATCGTGTTTTGTCGGTGGTCATTATCTTTGTTTTGTTTATGTGTTCATTTACGGATTAAAGCAGCTGGTCTAGCCCTTATTAGCTTCTTGATAGTATCACCGTGTCGCCCGAATATCGTTACTCTGGAATATTATAGCCTCCAATCATTAATGGATCGAAACTTTCAATGTTCTCGCCTTCTCTAACATTTCTCATTATACATCCCGCATATTTGTTTTATAGATGAGGTGAGAGGATACATCCCTGTCTTACTCCCTGTTGTACTGCAAACCAATCTGATGTTTGCCCAGATACCCGGACAGCGGCTCGATCTTGGTTTAATGTTTCAATGAGATTGATATTATGTGCAGAAAAATCAATTTCTTTCATGATGTTCCACAGATTATAACATTTTACCGCATGGAAGGCATCGATGTAATCAATGAAACACGTGTACAGGTACACGTTAAACTACATTTTCCGCAAATATTCCTGATATTAAATTTGATCTTTGGTCCCTCTTGTCTTTCCTAAAACATGTCTGGACGTCGTGAATTTCAAATTCAAATCTTTCCTCTATACTTCTCAATAGGATCCGCAAGAATATCTTGCTAGCGTGGCTGATTAGCGCGATAGTTCGGTAGTTTGTGCATATCTTTAGATTGCCTTGGGAGAGGAATATAAAAACGTTCATACAAATGTATAAATGCATCTTTGAGACCTTGTGGGTTGGTTTTCAGTCTGTCATAGTTTCTCTATCAGAACTGTTTGTTGACCATCTTGACAGACCTTGTGGTTTGGTTTACAGTCTGCCATAGTTTCTCTATCAGAACTGACCATCTTGACAGACCTTGTGGATTGGTTTTCAGTATACCAAAGTTTCTCTATCAGAACTATTTGAACATCTTGACAGACCTTGTGGGTTAGTTTACAGTCTGCCATAGTTTCTCTATCAGAACTGACCATTTTGACAGACCTGAACAGGGTTAAATCTAATCCAGGGGCAGTTACACTAGAAGGTTGGCGAATCATTTCTTCTGTCTCTCCCAGGTCCGATAAGACAAGTTGTGCTCTATGTTGCACGAGCTTGTGACAGGCGGTCGGTGGTTTCATTGTTAACAGATGAGACCCCTTCAGAAATGTTCGATCATTATTTTGTTGTCTGTAATTAGTATTTCTCTATCAGCACGCGGAAGGAGTAATCAACCTGGTGATGTTCAACAACAGACCGCTTTCAGCCCACGGTAAAAGTTTGGCATGTCGTGGCTGTCAGCAAAACCTTGGATCTCATGTGCTTTATTAGCAAACTGATGACTTATTCCGGGAAGGAGCACGAGATAAGCTGGCACGTGATCTTCAAGCTGACGACGTAAGTTCAAGACAACTTATCCAATAGTTGCTTCACCTCTACATTGGTGTATAAGGGCATCACGCTAGCCATATAATCCTGAACTGAATGTGTGTGTATTGGTGGTACTCCTGAACAACTTACACAACAAAGATTACGTATTGAGGAGGCCGCCAGTTTGGGATCACAGGCTTATGAAGTATAGAGCTGCAGCAACATAAGCATCCACTAAGGGTCTGCCTGGGGTTTCACGATCTCGGAACAGCATTACTCAATAGTTAACATTTCTCAATAATTAACATTTCTCAATAGTTAACATTACTCCATAATTAACAGCAAGATCTAATCTTTCAGACCTTAGTCTTTGAGCTTGAGTTTGTGAGAGACATAATCTTCAATTTCCGAATGTCCCTATATAATCAAGTAGAATGTATCATGTCCAATCATTTCAGCATAGCCTTCCAAGCATGCGATAATGGGACCTTCCTTGGCGACTGGTTTATCTATTGACCAATTTGGCAGTTGGTCTGCTGGAATCCAGGAGAATGTCCTGATCTACTAACTGGACCTCTTTCATTTCACGGACCTGCGGATCAGAAGAAAGTAGAAAGTATAGTCATCGTGACGTCTGGATTAGTGTTGTACTCTATCTATATCACTAGACAGTCTTTGTGTAATTTGAATAAACATTTACCTGCATCATCCAAGAGTCAAGACAGAAAGCGGCTAACCAATCCCAGAAAAACAAATGGTTATGTCCCTTGGAACTCACGATGAACGCATAACAAAGCAGGCACACCACATATCATCATACGATGTTACCATTTAGAGAGATTCGGGGAGAATAATACAAGGAGCATCACAGATGTTGTGTAACTGTGTCTGGTGTTGTAGAACTATGTCTTCTGGTGTTGTAGAACTATGTCTGGTGTTGTAGAACTATGTCTGATGTTGTAGAACTGTGTCTGATGTTGTAGAACTATGTCTGATGTATAACACACCACCTATTTCCCGCCCCTATAGGTACCTACACCTCTTGTTTCCCGCGCACATCTACGACTTGACATAGACAACTTGTTATGTGCTCCCGCACTGTGTTATCATACAAAATCTCTGTTCCCACGTCACACATCTACGACTTGACATAGACAACTTGTTCTGTGCTCCCACACTGTGTTATCATACAACATCTCTGTTCCCACGTCACACATCTACGACTTGATACAGACAACTTGTTCTGTGCTCCCACACTGTGTTATCATACAACATCTCTGTTCCCACGTCACACATCTACGACTTGATACAGACAACTTGTTCTGTGCTCCCACACTGTGTTATCATACAACATCTCTGTTCCCACGTCACACATCTACGACTTGACATAGACAACTTGTTCTGTGCTCCCACACTGTGTTATCATACAAAATCTCTGTTCCCACGTCACACATCTACGACTTGACATAGACAACTTGTTCTGTGCTCCCACACTGTGTTACCATACAGAAGCTCTCATACAAATCAGTTGTTGCTGTCGAAGCATGGGATCATCTCTTCAGTCCCAATGGAAATCATATGCCACATAAACTATGGGTTTCCAAAGACGTGTGCGTTACATAGTGATGTTGCTAGTCCCAAATACTATTCGTCCTTCCAGACATGATTGGAAGGTACAATGACCATAGTCTTTGTACTTCTGAATCCACAGGGGCACATTATTATCGGGGGCACAATGAAGAGATAATATCGAGATAGCAGTCGCGACCACTCTCAGAAATATGACATGCGAAACCTGGGATCAGGCATTCCTTCATGCTTTCCCCATATTGTAATTAAGTTTAATCAATGACAGAACCAACACATGTCGAGCCAATTAAAATGTCGGAATTATTTGATACAGCTAACCTTATTTTATATATCAGCCTGCCCTTGAGGCGTGCCCAGTTAGATATTCACAGCCGCTGGTGTGAATAGTATAACAAGCTGTGACTCCACTGAATAATACAGCAGACGCGCAATGGGTGCTCAACATATGCTGCCGGCTGGGACCCAGACTCACCACATCAATACCACTAAGTTGTCAAGTATGTGCGCAGTCGGCCAG
Source organism: Ariolimax columbianus (assembly GCA_036924085.1). Classification (NCBI taxonomy): domain Eukaryota; kingdom Metazoa; phylum Mollusca; class Gastropoda; order Stylommatophora; family Arionidae; genus Ariolimax; species Ariolimax columbianus. Next base: position 90,220,774 of record JAVGWX010000010.1, on the reverse strand, counting down.
TCCGAATTGTGAGACGCGCGTCGCCACACAAAGTTTCCTAACAAAAACCAAACCTGGATGTCAGAATAAAGTTCGCTAATTATCAGGGGGAGAAATGGAAAGTATGCTGGGTCATTAACATATTTAAATTGTGCCTGATGTAACGTGAGGGATCGCTTAAGGTAGGAACTCGCGCATTCTTGCATTTTTCACTGCATCTTTGTCTTTTTTATGTTCTTGTACTCGCTGACTACATTGTGGTTTGTATAGTGCGAGTTATTACTTGTTATAGAAGAAGAAAGAAACGTAACGATGCTTCGACAGTGCCGAGATATGCGCAGAACATAATGATGGTTGCACGTGTCAAGACAAAGTAAGATGGCTGCAGTTATCTTGGCTATCTCTTGCCAGACATGCTGGGCACGGCTCTAGCTAACACTTGCCAGACATGCTGGGCACGACTCTAGCTAACACTTGCCAGACATGCTGGGCACGGCTCCAGCTAACACTTGCCAGACATGCTGGGCACGGCTCTAGCTAACACTTGCCAGACATGCTGGGCACGGCTCCAGCTAACACTTGCCAGACATGCTGGGCACGGCTCCAGCTAACACTTGCCAGACATGCTGGGCACGGCTCCAGCTAACACTTGCCAGACATGCTGGGCACGGCTCCAGCTAACACTTGCCAGACATGCTGGGCACGGCTCCAGCTAACACTTGCCAGACATGCTGGGCACGGCTCCAGCTAACACTTGCCAGACATGCTGGGCACGGCTCCAGCTAACACTTGCCAGACATGCTGGGCACGGTTCTATCTATCTCTTGTCAGGACATGCTGGGCACGGCTCTAGAACAGTTGGATAACCGCTCTGGTGCCATCTTCATAATGTTGTTGCACATGAAGCGGATCTACAACATAAACACGTCACACTACCTGACGTCCAATAAAAGAACAGACGTTGCCCAGCTAGGATGTTTCCGTAAGCCCGCCGTCAGTTGAGGGCGTCAAGTCAAGAATAGCAACATCAATAATCATTACGTGTTTACGCCCTCGATAACGGGAAACCAACAACTTGCAATGTGTCACGCAACTGATATGGTTAATACACGTATACAACACGAACACAGTGGACAATGTGAAATGTGTCAAGTTGAAAACTGAGACATGTAATCATATAATAAGTCATAACCAGTGGCGTGGCCGTTAACAGACTAGTAGGACTAGGCCAGTTCCCAGACATTTTAGTTAATAATTCATTCTGAGTTAAATTTACAGGAGGGGGCGGTGTGGGCTAGGGGTTAAGTGACAAGGCTCACAGTCGAAGGTGCTGGGTTCGATTCCCATCACACCACCGGCCGTTACCCCGGGAAAGCAAACCCTTAAAAAATGCAGGAGGAAGCAGACCCTTATATAAATTCATGCTGAAGTCGGATGCACTGGGCCACCAGGCGCAAAATAAAAACCACAGTGCAATGTACACCACCTTGGGAAACTGATAAATAAAACGCCAAAAAAAAATGTCCACGAGACAAACGCATAGAATACAAATATTGTATAAAAGAACATTAGTATTCCTCACTATCCGAGTCTCGATTTGTGTGACAATACTCAACGATATACCGGCCGCCAAAATGACATCGCAAGCGCTCGTGTGTTACAAGCTCTTCTCGTGTAGATGACTAGATTAAGCTATAATAGTGCCATTGTACAATGTGATATATGCTAACCGTTTGGCGTTCTGTCATAAGTAAATGTAATTTTTGATTGCTTCTAATGAGTAGTAGTGTTTTGGATGTAAAGCGTATGCAATTATTTCCCCAAAAAATGTTGCGTTCGCCTTGTTTCTATTTTTGTCAAGGCGGTGTGCGTTGCGCTGTTTTTATTTTGCGCTTGTCAGCCCAGTGCATCTGACTTCGGCATGAATTTTATGTAAGGGTCTGCGTCCTCCTGCATTTTCTTAGGGTTAGCTTACCCGGGTTAACGGCCGGTGCTGTGATGGGGAGCGAACCCAGCCCCTTCAGATTGTGAGCCGTGTCCCTTAACCCATAGCTCACGCCGTTCCCCATTTCCGATAATGAAAGAGGGTTAAAGTGTTCTATTGTCAATATTTGACAGTGTTTGAAAGGGTGAAATATGGAAGGGATCTTCGATTTAGAAACTGTTCCTTCATAACAAAGCTTGCCAGAGACAAGTAGCAGATTTAGTGTAAGTATGTCAGTGGTACATATCAGTGTCGATGACGTGTCCCAAAGCCGTGTTCTCGGTCGATTGTTAGTTTCCTTTGGAACCCTCAGTTTTAAAAAAAGGTAGCCAGTAACAACAAAAGGTAGGCCAACTCCAAACATTTCTGTTCAAACAAAAGGTAGGCCAACTCCGGACATTTCTGTTCAAACAAAAGGTAGGCCAACTTCGGACATTTCTGTTCAAACAAAAAATGAAAAACTAAACACGTCATTTAGAAACCGAGTATTACCTTATTCAAAATGGTTAACCGCATGCCAATCAAGATACAGACTGTATTGTTGGCCATGTGCGATGTACGAAACAGATCAGGGGGTGTGGAATAATAATGGCTTTTGTGATATCAGTCATTTCCACAAAGTCAAGATGCGCCACGAAAAGACTCACTCACACATATCCACAATAACTACATTTAAAACATTCTGGAAAACCAGAATATATATATATATATTTGTATATGTCTAACCCATTTCTAAATATTGTGCATCGGCTGGAGTGAGCTAAGCTGTGACCGGTAAAGGTGTCCCCGGTAAGGGACAGAGTGAGCTAAGCTGTGACCGGTAAAGGTGTCCCCGGTAAGGGACAGAGTGAGCTAAGCTGTGACCGATAAAGGTCTCCCCGATAACCGGCAGGTTGTATATTATGTGGAGAGTATTCCTCATTAGCCCAATAATGAAAGGTGTCATCGAACCTTGCCCCCTTTGAAAAAAGGCACCTCACGGCACTGGTCACAACTAATGGTGGGGACAAACAAGAAAACAGAAACACAGAGGAATTGTCCACACTGGAGATACTACACATTCTATTGTTATGTACATTTACTGAATTGACAATCCATTTATTGAATTGACAATCCATTTACTGAATCGACAATCCATTTACTGATTTGACAATCCATTTATTGAATTGAGAATACTTAACGATTCGTGAGGAAAACTGAATATTAACTTTCGTGAAACAAATTAGCAATAAATATTGTGGACAGTGTCGCATAACAGTGTGGCATAATAATTTCAATTACAAATTTAGGTTACCGGAAACTATGAACAGGAAGTTGTAGAGTCCTCAGCAGCAACTGGCAACTCCGTTGAAGAAGAAGTCCTCAAGAATTGATTGCACATGGCGTCGTGAAGACTGCCGGAAAATATGAAGAGGCTAATACTAATGATGAGATGGAGAGGAGGTACCATGTCAAAGACAGATTACTAAGTAGTACATGGATACGACCGTCGGATATGACACATGAGATGGAGAGGAGGTACCATGTCAAAGACAGATTACTAAGTAGTACATGGATACGACCGTCGGATATGACACATGAGATGGAGAGGAGGTACCCTGTCAAAGACAGATTACTAAGTAGTACATGGATACGACCGTCGGATATGACACATGAGATGGAGAGGAGGTACCATGTCAAAGACAGATTACTAAGTAGTACATGGATACGACCGTCGGATATGACACATGAGATGGAGAGGAGGTACCATGTCAAAGACAGATTACTAAGTAGTACATGGATACGACCGTCGGATATGACACATGAGATGGAGAGGAGGTACCATGTCAAAGACAGATTACTAAGTAGTACATGGATACGACCGTCGGATATGACACATGAGATGGAGAGGAGGTACCATGTCAAAGACAGATTACTAAGTAGTACATGGATACGACCGCCGGATATGACACATGAGATGGAGAGGAGGTACCATGTGAAAGACAGATTACTAAGTAGTACATGGATACGACCGCCGGATATGACACATGAGATGGAGAGGAGGTACCATGTGAAAGACAGATTACTAAGTAGTACATGGATACGACCGTCGGATATGACACATGATATGGAGAGGAGGTACCATGTGAAAGACAGATTACTAAGTAGTACATGGATACGACCGCCGGATATGACACATGAGATGGAGAGGAGGTACCATGTGAAAGACAGATTACTAAGTAGTACATGGATACGACCGTCGGATATGACACATGAGATGGAGAGGAGGTACCATGTCAAAGACAGATTACTAAGTAGTACATGGATACGACCGTCGGATATGACACATGAGATGGAGAGGAGGTACCATGTGAAAGACAGATTACTAAGTAGTACATGGATACGACCGCCGGATATGACACGTGAGATGGTGCTGGTCAACGATTGGACAGCCTTGGTCTCACTGTTTACAATATCGTCAAAATAAAATTATGGCATAGAAAAGAAAATATAAATTATTCACGATGAGAGAAATTGAATTTTACAAGTCTGTTTCTTCTGCGAGAACATATACAAAACAAAATAATAAAGGTGAACATCTGAGACAATCAATCACATTCTTGTCAGCTCCGTCTGGACTTTTACAGTTCTACAACAACAACAATAAATACACGCATATATATCAATTGAAGTTCTTGTGACTATTTCCACAGGACATGCTAGGCAACTTCATGTACAAACACTCATTAGCCTCGTATATGTCCAGCAGGTTACAGTATTACTATTTTTGCTCCCCATTCGCACCCCTGTAACACTTGGCCGGACATCTGAGCAGTCTCATCTGATCATATAATAACGACCTGGATTATAAAACGGGGGGTGGTGGGGGGAGAAAGAAAGAGAGGAAGAGAGAGAGACGAAATGAGGATTTGGGTGTTGTCACTGAGCTGACCACAACATCGCTGGGCATGTCCATGACATTTGTTATGACTGTAACCTGTAGTAATGACATGTCAGCCAGTAATGTCACTGCGCTGATAAGACCCACTGCTCTATCAAATAGGGCCGAGTAATAAATGACGCTAGCACTCTTAGTCACTGCACAGTGTGCATGTTTTGGTTTTATTTACTGTAATACTGTACTATTATCCTGGTATTCATGCGTGTTATATGCCCTGTGTCGGGTAGCCCTGTGCCAGGTAGCCAAATGTCGTTTAAAGGTGTAAGGCCACCATGACGTCACTTTACGTGTTCATCCACTGCCCACCTGTACTTACCTAGCAGCGCCGCATCTACGACGTCATTGAAACAGGTTTGTAGGTTCCACACCTAGCAGCGCCGCATCTACGACCTCATTGAAACAGGTTTGTAGGTTCCACACCTAGCAGCGCCGCATCTACGACCTCATTGAAACAGGTTTGTAGGTTCCACACCTAGCAGCGCCGCATCTACGACCTCATTGAAACAGGTTTGTAGGTTCCACACCTAGCAGCGCCGCATCTACGACCTCATTGAAACAGGTTTGTAGGTTCCACACCTAGCAGCGCCGCATCTACGACCTCATTGAAACAGGTTTGTAGGTTCCACACCTAGCAGCCATATACCACGGCTGGCATGACCAGACTGTTGAAGGTGTGAGCTCTCGCTTTGCTGTTTTTTCATCTACTGAAGTACGACCTTGAATGCGGATGAAGCTGAACCACCGCTCAGCTATCCTTCGTGAGATCTCGTTATATCCATGCATGTCGTGGGGGTCAGTCATTTCTTGGCCCAAGTAGATGTACGAATTCACGTAATCAGTTCCAGGAAGAATTTCCTCGCAGGGACAGAAACTGTTGAGCATGCATTAGAGTTTTGAGTCTACTTATTAGTAGACCAACTGCCTCGCTTACGTTGCTGAGTTCATTTAGTGCCATCCAGCTCTTTTTTTTATTGTACCCGATTAAAACACCCCCGCCTTAGCGGGATTCGAACACGTGCCATCAGAATGATAAACCGACATCCACTGTCACCCCCACACTTGAATACTACCATTTATTTGTAAGAATATCCTCCGTGCTATGACCTGCTCTGAACCAACACCATTCCGTACTCCCCGGTGTCGTGCCGCTCACACATCACCAACTAGCCTGCACCAGAAGGACATCATTCTCAAGGTATCGTGTTGCCCTCAAATAATGAAACGCACTTGCTACCCACACACCCACCTCCCAGCCAGCCACCCACCCAGCCCCAGGATAAACAATAACTAATTCCAGAACTCTCAGATAACAATGGTAGTTTGCTGCCGTGGTGTGAGTATCTGGCTGCCAGTATCAGTCAGAACGTGGCTGCTCTTTGTCTGGGAGAGCGTTTAAGTAGGGGGCTCTACTACTCTAGTGATTCTAGGGTGACCACAAACTGACGCATCGGAAAAAGGGGGGTGGGGCAGTTTTGTTACAAAAAACTTTGGGAAATGAGAGGAAAGAGGGAGTTAGAGAGATAGACAATGAGAAAGATGACATGGCGGTAGATAACGAATGAATGTTATATTTCCCAGGGGCACAACAAAACGCACGGTTCAAAGTGGACAAATGTGTTCAAGTGCTCGTCTATTCTAAACAATGGAACATGTTAACGGTCCGGTCGTGTCGCACTCGTCCAGTTTATGTTGTGTAAAAAGTAGATACCGCAGACTTTTCTGACTCACTCGTTTCGCAGGGCAGCAAGAACGTGAGCTGGTCACCTCCACCTCCTGAAGGATATCATCTAACCCTTAACAGAGTCTCCACTCCACACATTATCATCAAGGTGTGTAATCCCAGTATGTGTGTGTATGTGTGTATTCCCAGTATGTATGAGTTGGTGTATTCCCAGTATGTGTGTATTCCCAGTATGTATGTGTGTATTCCCAGTATGTATGTGTGTATTCCCAGTATGTGTATGTGCGTGTTTGTTGGGCTGTTATATGGGGTGTAGAGTTGAGACCGTTCAACTTGCCAGTCCCCACACAAGGTAACGCTTTTATCTGACCGACATTTAATAAAAACTGCTAGACTGCTTCTGGATTTGAACCCTTGTCTCCAGCACGCAGTAACTTAACCGTTCAGATGCCCACTCTTCCAGTCTTTGTTGTGAAACAGGTGGGTTTTTTTTTTACAATTCAGTTCTCACGATCAATATTATACCTCATACGTTTAGCTGTCAGTAGAAATAGATCTTTCCCATCCAATGCTACTGATGTGACATGTGAAGTTCGACCATAGGAAAAGTGGGCCTTGAGAACGACGGGACATTCTGGAAACCCGCCTTCCAGGAGATACAACACATATCAATGAATCAGTCAACATCTTTGCTGACATAACAAATCAACAACCGGTGGCTTGGACATGGTTATATCTGCTGACGACGTTTTGGTGGCTTAAGTTTCTAAAGGGTGGGTTTAGACAGCCACCAACAAACCCTCCTTAAATCGTCTGGTAGATTATAGTGTTACTATTATGTTCTTCTCGTTAAGTCCTGGTAAAACTCAGACATAGAACAACAGACAAAGCAGATTTGAGACCAGTAAGGACATTTCAAGCAATCAACCGGAGCCGGATAACGTACTGAACAAGCTGACAGCCGTCAGCCACTCACTGTGGGCAGATTGTGTACCTGTCAGCGAATCAGGACCACAAGATGTGTACACCTGAACACTGGTTCTGTCCACAAGATGTGTACACCTGAACACTAGTTCTGTCCACAAGACAGCAGACCTTACAAGTACTACAACAGAGAGACAGCAGACCGTACAACAAGTACTACAACAGAGAGACATCAGACCTTACAACAAGTACTACAACAGAGACCACAGACCTTACAAGTGCTACAACAGAGAGACATCAGACCTTACAACAAGTACTACAACAGAGAGACAGCAGACCTTACAACAAGTACTACAACAGAGAGACAGCAGACCTTACAACAGAGAGACCGCAGACCGTACAACAAGTACTACAACAGAGAGACAGCAGACCTTACAACAGAGAGACCGCACAACAAGTACTACAACAGAGAGACAGCAGACCGTACAACAAGTACTACAACAGACAAAAGGATGAAACAGTCAAACACGATATTCTGCATTACTACTCATTATCAGAACTACGGAAGCAACTACTACTATCAGCCCCCTGCATCACGAACCCCTTCCATTCCATCACCAACCCCTTCCACTCCACCACCAACCCCTTCCACTCCACCACCAACCCATTCCACTCCATCACCAACCCCTTCCACTCCATCACCAACCCCTTCCATTCCATCACCAACCCCCTCTCCCCATGTTTGAAGACAGAGCCAGCGAAGAAGAACCTGTGTACGAGCTACTTTTGGGCTTTGCCAAGGAAAGACCTTGTTTTCCCAAGTATTTCAAACGTTAAACTCTAAATACAGTGGCCCTATTAGTTACTCCCCACGATGAGCAAATCCAGTGCCCGCCGGTGGCCGTACCCGATGACATCCCCCCTCCTATTTTGCATCACGACCACCCCCACGTGCAGCTACATGGAACAATCTATTCTGTCGCGTGGTAGGGTACCATTCTGCAGCAACGAACCTGCCTCTGGCGTGTAACCGCTGACTTATGCTCTACCTCACTACAAAACACTGATGGTATAGGTTCGGTAACCAACTGATAACATGCATACCACACTCACAGAAAGGCACGGCTATATTTAGCATTAGTAGATCCTAATGCCAGGCACAGGTACACAAGAATTGATGACGACAGGCAGTACACAACATATGTGCCACTGAGAACAGGAGTAACGTTACGATGATTTGATTTACACGTAGATATGACAACTTGAGGATTTGCAGGAAAGAACGTGGCATGATGATTTGATTTAGGCATGTGTATGATGATTTGGTTAGACATGTGTATGATGATTTGATATAGACATTTGTTTCATGATTTGATTTAGACATGTGTATGATGATTTGATTTAGACATGTATGATGATTTGATATAGACTTGTATGATGATTTGATATAGACGTGAATGATGATTTGATTTAGACATATGTATGATGATTTGATTTAGACATGTGTATGATTATTTGATTTAGACGTGTATTATTTGATTTAGACGTGTATTATAATTTGATTTAGACGTGTATGTTGATTTGATTTAGACATGTGTATGATGATTTGATGTAGACATTTGTATGATGATTTGATTTAGACATCTGTATGATGATTTGATTTACACATGTGTATGATGATTTAATATAGACGTGAATGATGATTTGATTTAGACATATGTATGATGATTTGATTTAGACATATGTATGATGATTTGATTTAGACGTGTGTATGATGGTTTGATTTAGACATGTGTATAATGATTTGATTTAGACATATGTATGATGATTTGATTTAGACGTGTGTATGATGGTTTGATTTAGACATGTGTATAATGATTTTGGTAGAAAAACAATTAAGAAAGGTATCTATATTTTTTTTCGAAAAGTGTTACATAACGGGTACCTAAAATATATACCTCCCCCCCCCCCCCCCCGCCCCAATTTGTGAATGTTGAGAGAAGACCTCTGGAGTCGGACGGTGTACGTCAAAGGAAGGGGTAAAACAAGAATGATGGAACATATATAAGCGATGGGGAGATATCATCGAGAGGACAATTAATCAACAGCATCGGTTTTGTACTACAGAAACATTAGCTGGTAAGTACATACACAGACGCACCCATACACTGGCCAATACGTCCACATTACAGATACACACACACCCATACACTGGTCAATTCGTCCACATTACAGATACACAGATGCACCCATACACTGGTCAATACGTCCACATTACAGATACACACACGCATCCCTACACTGGTCAATACGTCCACATTACAGATACACAGATGCACCCATACACTGGTCAATACGTCCACATTACAGATACACACACGCATCCCTACACTGGTCAATACGTCCACATTACAGATACACAGATGCACCCATACACTGGTCAATACGTCCACATTACAGATACACACACGCATCCCTACACTGGTCAATACGTCCACATTACAGATACACAGATGCACCCATACACTGGCCAATACGTCCACATTACAGATACACACACGCATCCCTACACTGGTCAATACGTCCACATTACAGACACACACACCCATACACTGGTCAACACGCCCTGATATCGCCCAATGGACTAGGCGTCCGGAGCGTACCTTCCTCAGTGGAATAAAAAAAAAGGCAAACCTTCAATGACAAATAAAATAAAAACACGATTGGAAAAACAAAACACGATAGGAAAAATAGACTGGTTTTTTTTGCTTGTTATTTGTAAGTAGCGTCTATTTTGTCTTCCAGTCCTACAAGACAATATAGCAGACCAGTAGATTGGTTGTAGCGAGTGTACTCTCTATCCGTTATAACCATGATCAAAGGCATGCCGGGCAGTTGTCATTAGCTGAGCTGTTTCTGGGTCTTGAATGGTGCTACAGAAATGAATTGAGCTTGTCAACGTTCAGTTTAGAGATTAAATATAGATGACGTCATACAGAGAACAGTTGACTAGCAAACTTAGAAAACGATAGGCTGTTATTGGTATTCGAGTCAACGACTTGTTTCAGAACCCTACAGCGTACAAGCTACGTGCTCTTGCAGTCGCCAAGCAGTGATTTTTTTTAAAAACTATGACTTCGCCGAGATGGTGCCCCCTTGGTCAGACGAGTAGTACCCAAACTGCTTGAACACCTACTCATCGGTGACTTATAACATCTAAATACTGATTTCGATCCGGGCCTTCGTTTCATCATTTTTAATTTTCACAGCCGACGAATCAGCAAGAAGCTCAGTTTACAAAAGTGGATCTTGTAATTGAGTATTTCAGGACAAGGAACAAATTACAGACGACGACGACTTCTGCGATGGTTCTTAATCACCTGCTATCAAGTCCTGAACAAACTTTGCAAGTAGTAAGATGTAGTCTGGATAATGGAATGGTTTGTGTCGCTAGTTTACAGCTTGACTGCGATATTTGCACCTTTCGGTCCGACACATCCGGCTTTGACAGATATTACAGACTATATTACACATAAAATAGTATCCGATGCAACTTAAAAGGGGTCATTGTACTCAAAACTACCTAAGAATTAAAAATTGAAATGACCGTATTAGAGCCTCACTCTGCATATTGAAACAGTATCCACAAACTGAAAATCAGGTACGCACATACGTGCTAATATGGGGAGCATATGGAACAAGAAATATATGATGTTCTTCCAGTATGGTGTATTGATGAGATGAGGACAAAGACAGCATGGCTGTATCAAGCCCTCCTAATGGAAGAAATAAATGAAGAAATACAATCTGAAACAAAATGTACGTGATTATTTGAAGAGAAACTGCAATCCACATAAGAGGCACTAGTGTCGAGCAAAGCAAGATTAGAGTTATATTTCTCATCTCATTACAAATAGCCGGTACTCTATTTCTCATCTCATTACAAATAGCCGGTACTCTATTTCTCATCTCATTACAAATAGCTGGTACTCTATTTCTCATCTCATTACAAATAGCCGGTACTCTATTTCTCATCTCATTACAAATAGCCGGTACTCTATTTCTCATCCCATTACAAATAGCCGGTACTCTATTTCTCATCTCATTACAAATAGCCGGTACTCTATATCTTATCTCATTACAAATAGCTGGTACTCTATTTCTCATCTCATTACAAATAGCCGGTACTCTATTTCTCATCTCATTACAAATAGCCGATACTCTATTTCTCATCTCATTACAAATAGCCGGTACTCTATTTCTCATCTCATTACAAATAGCCGGTACTCTATTTCTCATCTCATTACAAATAGCCGGTACTCTATTTCTCATCTCATTACAAATAGCCGGTACTCTATTTCTCATCTCATTACAAATAGCCGGTACTCTATTTCTCATCTCATTACAAATAGCCGGTACTCTATTTCTCATCTCATTACAAGTAGCCGGTACTCTATTTCTCATCTCATTACAAATAGCCGGTACTCTATTTCTCATCTCATTACAAATAGCCGGTACTCTATTTCTCATCTCATTACAAATAGCCGGTACTCTATTTCTCATCTCATTACAAATAGCCGGTACTCTATTTCTCATCTCATTACAAATAGCCGGTACTCTATTTCTCATCTCATTACAAATAGCCGGTACTCTATTTCTCATCTCATTACAAATAGCCGGTACTCTATTTCTCATCTCATTACAAATAGCCGGTACTCTATTTCTCATCTCATTACAAATAGCCGGTACTCTATTTCTCATCTCATTACAAATAGCTGGTACTCTATTTGGTATCTATGATTCCAAAGATATTGCACAAGACACAGAGCTATATAACAGACGAAACACAGAAACTCATTGCAGAAAGGCAACAATTAAAACAAATGGGAAGTAAGGGGACCAACACAGCATATAAAAACTGCGCAAGAAAAGTAAGAAGACAAATAAGAAAAGATAAAAGAAGATACATAGTAGAAACATGTAAGGATATAGAAAACCTACAGCAACAAGGCAAAGAAAGAGATGCATTCAAAGCAATAAGAACACTGACAAGGGAATTCCGTCCGGTTCCACATGTCATAAATGACAAAGAGGATAACACATTAACAGAAACCAAAGACATACTGAATAGATGGAGAGAGTACTGCAGAAACATGTATGGAGACAGCACAAAGCGCTCAGGTACAATCCTACCAAAGGATGAGAAAGAACCTGAACCAACATTGGAAGAAGTACGCTCTGCAATTAAAAGCCTGAAAAAGGGAAAGTCCCCAGGATGCGATGATATCCCAGCAGAGCTAATACAAGCAGGAGGAGAGGCATGTGATCGAGTCTACCACAAGCTGTGTAAACAGATATGGCACAGTGCAGAGTGGCCAGAAGCATGGAAGAAATCAATTTATATTCCCCTCCCCAAAAAAGGCAACCTGAAGCTGTGCACGAACTACCGAACTATTGCACTGATCAGCCATGCTAGCAAGATACTCCTGCGAATCCTATTAAGAAGGATAGAGAAAAGGTTTGAATCTGAAATTCACGTAGTCCAGGCAGGTTTTAGGAAAGACAGAGGTACCCGGGACCACATATTCAATTTAAGGAATATCTATGAAAAATGTAGAGAGTTTAATGTAGACATGTACACATGTTTCATTGATTACACTAAGGCCTTCGACACGGTAAAACATCAAAATCTGTGGAGAATCATGAAGGAAATGGGGTTTCCTTTGCATATAGTCCATCTCATTGAAACATTATACCAAGATCAACAAGCCGCTGTCCGAGTATCTGGGCAAACATCAGATTGGTTTGCAGTACAAAAGGGAGTCCGACAGGGATGTATACTCTCACCTTACCTGTACAACATATATGCGGAATGTATAATGAGAAATGTGCGAGAAGATGAGAACATTGAAAGTTTCGACCCATTTACGATTGGGGGGTACGAGATTCCCGAGTTACGATATGCAGATGACACATTGATACTATCAAGAAGTGCGGAAGGGCTAGAGCAGCTACTTTCAGCCGTTAATGGACATAGTAAAGATCAAAATCTGTTCATAAACATAAACAACACAAAGATAATGACCACCGATAAAACACAATGTCAGCATACATTTACAGTGGGTGGTGAGGAAATAGATCAGGTTACACATTTTGAATATCTGGGCTCCAGAATCGACAAAAATGGTGACAGAAAGAAATCAGAAGAAGACTAGCTATGGCAATGCAGACACTGAACAGCCTGAAGAAATTATGGCAGGGCACCAACAAAACGATAAAAGTAAAAGTCTTGAGAGCCTGTGTTTTTCCTGTGGCAGCTTATGGCTGTGAAGCATGGACGATTACCAAAACTTCTAAACAAAGAATCGAATCCTTCGAGTCAAAATGTTACAGAAAGATCCTCAGAATACCATGGACAGAGAAAAGAACAAATGTAGACATTCGGCAAGAGTTGAGCATAGAGGAGAACTGGTTTATTAATTCCATTTTAGCTAGAAAATGCAAATACTTTGGTCACATCAAGAGACACAACGGTCTTGAGTATGGTGCCAGGCAAAAGAGGAAGGGGTAGACCAAGAAGACGATGGCACCAAGATATCCAGGAGTGCCTGAGTATGACAGTGGCGGAAGCTGGAGTTTTGGCAAGGGAACGAGTTTCTTTCAGACAGACTGTGATGGGAGCGACGTTCTACAAAGGACATGCTACATGATGATGGTACTCTATTTCTCATCTCATTACAAATAGCTGGTACATGTGTCCCGTATACAAATCACAACCATTGATCCAACTTCAGTCTACGCATGTACTTTCTCTCGGGTGAGATATGCAGTACACGTTTGTGAGCAATAGAGACAATCAGATCTGAATGTTCGGATGTTATAAGGCGTAATTAAACAGCTGACTGCTCACACAAACACAATTGATTCGGAGGGGTGAACTGGAAATGTGTAGTACGTCAGAACGCGTCATACAGACGTATGGATGGCTGGTGTAACAGAGACAAGTACGTCACACCCCCACATACATAGAGAGTGAGGGAGGGAGAGTGAGTTGGCGCTCCGTGACGTATGCATGACGTACACGATGGCAATGCTCACGGATAGGCCCACATTATCAGCAAATGGACGGACCAGGATGGGCTAGTCTGGACACGGCCTGGACATTATTTGAGTATAGCGTGCGGTTGGTTGGCACTCCTTTTCCTGAAATCAGACTCACAGATTATGACGCGCTGCTCAACTCTATACAAGCATTGTAGCTGAGGGTTGGGAGCATTCATTTCAAGTGCTAGAGACCTCTGTCCAGTACTTCGAATGAATAGTGTTTGCCAGATGATAAGACGTCCCATCTGGTTATAAAACGCGTGTGGTTCAAGAATGTCATGCTAGCTACGTGATCGCTTGGGCGCCGAGGTGGCAGAGTTGTTAGAGCGCTTGCTTCCAACGACAATGGATATTGGTATTATCTCCCCGATGTCGACACCCTACAGTTCACCCAGATGTCAACATCTGGCTACTGTGACGGAAAGCCGGGCAGCGAAGAGGGACCTGACCATACACCTCAAAAGAAGCTGTGGCCTAACATAATTGAATTGCGTCCCTCCATCCCCGACGTCAGCATCTGTTTAAGATCTGACAACTGGAATGACTAGATGCAACACAGAATGAGCTAACAGCAGCCACAGACTTCTGGCCCATTTCTCGCGGTGAGCCAGCGCAGATGACCCTACCCCTCCTCCAACTGACGTACCTGGAAACATACTGCACCATATAGTCTGGCTCGCACATATAGTCTGGCTCGCAGAGTGGAAGGCAAACCTGTTACCCAAAAAAGTGCGATGAAATCGGATGTCAGACAGAAAGGCGCAGATATCACAACGTCGCAGGTAAACTACGTCATTAGTCCTTTGAAGTACGAACGACGAAGAAGACAGGTAAAAGCTTGACATGTGGCGGCAATCGATCAGGATATACCAATCTATATGATGCAATCATGAGGTACAGGACCAGCATGCTTCGTCTAGTGAACCATTTTTCTACACATACGAGACAGCGAGTGAGAACACAGCGCTCACCTTTTTCGCACACGTCCCTACCGAAGAACAAATCTTGCCGCCGTCTGTGATGTCCTTCGCTTCAATGAGCGAGGTCTAAAAATAAACCTGCACTGACCCAGTATTGATCGACGAGTGACTTCATTGATTCCCGTTGCAAGCGATCAAGTGTAAAACAAGCCCTGTAATCGCAGATACAACCTCCAGATTACCCTATTTAACCAAATTTAGTTTATACAGGAGATATTCAAACCGCAAGGGAAGTGGTAGTTCCAATACGTAAAACCACATTAGACACATACAACTAGATCATACAGGTCTATCTCAGCGAGGTAAAATCTTAGAAACAGATAAGGAGGCACAAGAAGCAAGTACATTTCATCAACATCCCAGCGAGGTAAAATCTTCAAACAGACACACGAAGGAATCTCAAATAGATCTCCGACCCACGAATATATTTCCGAACCGCAAATTGCCCAAGGTGCTGGACCGGTTTTAGAACCTTGGCGGGTATTAGGGAACTAAAGTTTAGATTTTTGAGATGCGAATGCCAGGGACCCAAATGTGTAGGAAATGACATGTCAACCAAGCAACAACCTGCTTAGATGTGGGATTGCAACAAAATCGCACCTCATGCCAGGCAGGCCAGACGTCCAAAGGAGAATCAACTGTGAGGCAGTAGAGATAAGACAACGCGACGTTTCATATATCTGTGCTGGTCAGTGAATCAACCAGATACGCGAATGAGGTTCTCAGACGCCAGATAAGGAAATTAACCAATGGTCAATGTTTTAATTAAGTGTCGGTCATTACGGTTAGACGTATGGTGATTGATCAGAAATCGAGTTAGCGTGTCCGTTAATGATGGAGCTGTCTGATGTCATTTAACACACAAATCTCAAATATATAGACCATGGTTCTCCAGCGTGCCGGTCAAGGCGGGCCGTGGTTCTCCGGGCGGTTGCGATATGCTCGGCTTCATCAGCGTCACGCTAACTACTACGGGGATCAACAGACAACATTTGCCGAGTCAATGTATCGTCAAATTCCTGTATGTGGTTGTATGTTCTGAGAGCAGTGTACAGTAGTTGTTTAGGAAGCGGTGATCGGGCATGCCAACATGTTCAGTCCATCTTATATGGGCTCTCTGAAGGCGAGTATATATCCTCGAGAGTTCTACCCTGTTCACAACTTCAGAGTTGGGTACTTTATCCTGTCACCTGCGGAGATAGCTATGTGCAAACAGTGGAGTTTCTTGACACGTCTGCGTTAGACTGTCCATGTTTCGCATGCGTATTGAAGGATAATTAGCACCACCACAGCACGATACACCTTAAACTTGGTGGCAACATTGAGTACATTTCGGGCCGACAATATTTCGGTCTTCTAAAAGCAGTACGGCTTGGCAATCATGGTGTAGACCTCACATTCGATATTCGTTGCTCCATGGAAAGCGCCACTGGTTGTAGATGTAGGCCTGAACTTTGATGTTTGGATCGTGGCCAGGCTTCCCGAGAGCATTACTTCCGTTCTCTTTATGTTGACGGATCGACCACAGTTAGTACATACAGCTCAAACATATTAACGGTGCATTTATGACAATCAATTTTACATGGTGAGGTTACGATCTCCGCGCACGACCTTCGTTGGTTGTCCATGATGGCATGCTAGAAAGGCAACATCAAGATGGTGTCGAATCTCTGGCCCCCACCATCAAGTTTAGCTCTCAGAAAATATCTATTAGTCTTCTTAAACGTAACGGTCTATGTCAGGTTTCAGTGCACACCATAGAATGCGTCAGTCTCACTCTGCCCCGCATGTGTGGTCATCACAGCTGTATACCACACAACAAAGAGGAGGGGGAAGTGGGAGAGACAGAATGATGTATTTGCTGAGAACTACAGAGAGAAATGGCAGACACCGGGAATCAACATCAAAACAAGCACTAACACAAAATGGAAACACGGGACAATAAAGACAGTTGAACAACGCGCTACACAGCACAATTTGGGGGGGGGGGGCGAATTCCTGCTTGACGGGGAAACCGCGTCTTCGCGGTAAGTGATATAGAGTTCACAACGGTCCACTGGATTCCTTTAGCCACCTAAGGTTCAGGAATGTGCTGGCAGATAAATCAAGCAGAACGGCTATGGTAGAATACGTTCTGGAACACGGGAACTGGAGCCAATGGTCCGCAGCAGAGGGAAGCATTGTCATGGCAACAGGGATGGGGACGTCATCAGTCAAGCATACGAGTGGACAAAAAGGGCACTGTGCGACAACAGTTTATGGTCTATTACATTTGACATTGATGTCCCAAAATGCTACAGCGAGTCTCACGGAATTGGGCTCCGGGGGGGGAAAAACAAACTAACGACATTGGTGTCTCAAACTGTTACAGCTGGTCTCACCGGATAGGGAAGAGACAAGCTCATGGCACACTAATAGGAATTCAGATATAACATCTTACTGTTTCTTCTCTAGATTCTGGCGGGGCATGCAATATCGATACAAATAATGACTTACAGCGTACCTTAAAAAGTGTGGTGAATACTAGAAATCTGATCCTTTTCAGGACGCATGCGCCAAATCGCTATGTGATGTTCTAGCTGTAGTGCTTGCAGCAATTTATCTAAGTTACAAGATTGCCACTCGCACAGCCAAATCTCCACTTTTATCTAAATTATCGGATATTCATTTAATAAATTGAAAATACAGTGGATGCCCATTAAAATTAAGCATAGATGCTAGCCTAATGGTGACGAAGCAAGCGCCAAACTGAAGTCAAGAAAACATAAAAATAATAAGAAAATTAAATCTTTAAAATCAAATGTCAGCGAGGATCCCCCGTGGTTTGGTTTCCAGATCAGAAACATACCACCCCATGCCAGGAAGAGATCAAGTGAAAATAGTCAAGCCTGGCCAAATAACCGCTCATCAAGTGACAATAGTCA
Organism: Ariolimax columbianus; assembly: GCA_036924085.1. Classification (NCBI taxonomy): domain Eukaryota; kingdom Metazoa; phylum Mollusca; class Gastropoda; order Stylommatophora; family Arionidae; genus Ariolimax; species Ariolimax columbianus. The sequence goes on along the minus strand of JAVGWX010000010.1, from coordinate 90,202,257 downwards.
AGTTTGTCCAAATATCTGCTCTTCAACTAAAAATATCGAAGAGACTGATGTAGGAGCAGCAAAGTGACAGCGTGAACATCTTAAACCAATTTGAGAGATTACTGCAGGACTATAACAGAAGCCTGGGACAGGCGTACATTGATCAGACAAAAAAACGCTTGCGTCAGAGCAAACGGTTAATAATTAATAAGTGTCCATGTACGATTTGACAACAAACCACCAATAAATGCCCATGTACGATTTGACAACAAACCACCAATAAATGTCCATGTACGATATAATAAAGTGATTTGTGCGGAAGAGATCTCCTCTACAAAGTTCCTTTAAGCACTAGGTCTGGATATGTTATAAAGTCGAGTGACAAATTCCTCTCCACGTCTTCTGTAACTGTGAATCGGATATACATTTACAGCAAGGTAGACTGAAGCGTATTACCACTGGAGCCGGGTCTGTTTGCAGATTTCGATATAACGGGTCTGTCATGTAGGTGCCCCCAATTAAAATGGCCCTAAAACGAAAGATCCCTCAACACTCGATAGTGATGCGCCGAAAAGATGATGTCTGTAGTACCACAAATACGTGATGCGTGTGTCGAGAAGAGAAGCATTCCGGAAGTGGCGTGTGAATTTGTGGGAAGTGTTAGTGCGAGAAATGCGTGCAGCTTGAGGTTGTGAACTCTGAGCATTGAAAGGTGGATAGTCTTCCCGGGCCGCAGCTCCCCGGCGTCCCCTTACCGTAGTAAGTTGCCGGAACGGTCAAAGTTCGCCGCAGGTTTTTGAATTCGAGGTCAGACGGTCATACAACCAACCTCACAAAGTTCGGTTGAGGAGAGCTGTCCCCCGCCAAACACACTGCCACTGTGTTAGGGAGTGTACTATTGACTACATCACCGGCGTTCTGAATTCAGCAAAGGTTTTCTATAGCTCAATGCTGAAAGCGCATTCCTCCGCTTGACCCTTTCAATGTTCAGCTATTGAGTACTATTGCTTTATTGTACTAGCTCCGTTACCCCAACCTCCTCTGCTCTCTCTCTCCGGCCCACCGCCTTGTAATGAATACCTCTACAAACCGATCAGAAATGTATAGACAACTTCCAATCCCTGAGCACGTTATCATCACTTCGTTTAACGAGTAGTTCCGATCAACGTTTTTGCCCTCATACTATCAATGTTCCTATCACTTCATCTCGTTCTCACCCGTTCAATGAAAACAGGCAATCATATTTCTCTTTTATAATTCAATTATTTCTAATTACTAAATTAAATTGTTTATATGGGTTCAAGTAAAATCTTGAGTGTCGTTTGAGTTGAGTACTTAGTGCCGTGGTTTCCCTCAACAATGGTGCCCTATCAAATCCCCATAATCGACAAAGCTGTGCATTAGTACCCCACTGTTAGGAGAGGGAAGGCAGCGAGGAAGGGAGCTGGACACCACATAAACATCTAAGGACCAGTATAGCATCATGTGAAAACACTAACACTTCATACCCAACAACAAGGCAGACACCGTTGTTGAGGATGGAGTGTTCAGACACCACGAAGATACACCAGTGGATACCGAGACCTTCTTTGGAGAATAGAATAGGCCCACTCCATCTTCGTGAATATCGTACATGGCAACCAAAGAGTTGTGTATAAGGCTAGCAAGCTCATCGTGTAAAACAGATTGCTACAGAAACCACCACTGCAAAATCCATGAAAGTGGTTTGGTGCAATCTCCTTAAAACTGCACACTGCAATGGCAATCCCATGATCTGGCCGGATTGGTAAAGCGACAAGTAAGCAAGCACAAACAAACATATATAGCATATCATATGGCATGCAATGGCCTGCTCTACATACGTCTTTGACAATCATCTTATGGCAGTAGGCCAGTCTTGTGAGCCAGATCAATGGTCAGATTAAACTTAACAATAATAAACACCTGCAGCCCACACACAATATCTGAACGTATCAAACTAGTGCGCGTGACTAACATTCCACATTTTCTTGGAAAATATGTAAGATGCTTAAGTGTTGAGAGTTTGGTGTGAACACGCACAGTCCCCGACAAGGTCCACACAAACTGGAGACAAGCCAGGGTCGGAGTATCACGTGATAGGCTATACTAACCGAGAGTACACAGAGAAACTTCAGTCCCAGTACATTCTCTCAGGGCGGTAGGATTTGACATTAGTTGTTACTGCACACAATCACTGAGCTAGGAGCCAACAAGTCACCCTACTGAACAGAGGGTCCACGCGTGTCCTTAAGCCATGCCTGCTACCACCAAATGCGTGTGCGACTCGTTCCAGAAAGAGAGACATCGTGCAAACGCGAGACGAAGAATTGAGGTCTTAGATAAATAGTATATCTGAAGAAATGTTAGACGAGACAACAATCATGTTTGAGTGTCTTACATCCATGGTTAGGTTGTTTGAGCATTGTTGATATTTGAGACCAGACATCTAGACTGAGACAAGACATCTAGACTGAGACTAGATATGCGTCGTATGAGCCCGCCTAGGTTCGCAAACACTAAATACGCACTGAGTAGTCGAGCTTCCAGAAAACACGACACATGCCGACTGGGTTGTGCATAACGGGAGGGCACACTGCGTGTGTTACCAGAACATTGAATGCACAGATTACATTAAACATCATCATCTCACGAGTGGCACACAATAATAATAAACCACCAACATCATCCTAGAGTATGTGAGCACGCCCGTGACTGGTCAAACAATGAGGACCACCAACATCATCCCATCCCATATCGTAGAGTCGCAAAGTTCTGTCCTAATAATCTAACGTGCGTTGTATTTTGATTTAGTGACGAATGGAATGACCCTCAACCTCATTCTCTCGTCCCGGGCTAACTTGGACCATCATTAAAGACGACTGGCGGTAACTCAAGATGTAGGCACTCGCGCGATCACACTATGGGCAAATAACTCCTTGTCTGTCAAACTGAAAACTGCTATATCACGAATTGATAAATATAGTCCACAACTGTCCCTGGTGTTCCCTCTGCTTTCATTGGGTTACCTGAAAACGGAGACCTACCTTACCTCGAGACCACTGGGTCCCCCTATAGTGCTTGTATAATTATAATTTCATGAAGATTACAAACATACATCATTCATATTCATGACATAATGTACACAAACATACTCACATTTCCAATACGTCCCAAATATACCGGATAAACGCAGCGCCCCCGGGAGCACAGTGTATGAGGTGAAAACTGCCAGCGACTGGGAGTGAGCTGCTTGCACCAACGTCAGCTGACCAAGCCCCTATTCCATCTCCAATCGGCGGCCCTGGAAACAAGCTGCACTAAGTGTAGTCTGGCTAAGGTATCTCGGTAGGAAGGTACACACAAGTAAGCTCAAGCCGAGCCACAGACTTTTCACGGCGAACGCAGTTGAAGATACAGTCTACACTAGCGCTCTTCAACCTGGGCCCTACCGTCCGCTACCTGGACGGCAGCAGAATAATGATATGCTGTATTAACAACACAACGTGAAGAAATTATGGCAGAATGCCAGCAAACCAACAACGTGATAATTTTGAGAACCTGTGTTATTCCTGTGGCTACATCTGTCAAACATGGACAGTTGCCCAAACAACGAGTCTTTCAAGTCGAAATGCTTTGGAAGGTCCTCAGAATACAATGGATCGGGAAAAAAAGAACAATGCAGACATTCGACGAGAGTTGGGCATAGAGAAGAGCTGGTTCATAAATGTAATCACGAACAGAAAATTGAAATGCGTTGGCCACATTAAAAGACACCACAACGGTCGTGTGTGAACGGCAATGGAAGGTATGGTGTCGGACAAGAGAGGCAGGTGAAGATCAAAAAGGCGATGGCACCGAGTGCTTGAGCATTAACTCTGAAGCAGGCTGGAGATTTGGCTTACGTTTCTTTCGGAAGGGCTGTGATGTGGGAGCGACGTTCTGCAATGGACATGCTACATGATGATTAAAAATATCAAAAATACACAGACTCAGTGTATGATCGCGTATCCTCTTCAATTTAGATGTTAGCGACCGGTAAGGAAATTGCACCCTAATGAAAGTTAATGTGAGCCCCAGGTATAAAAAGGTTAAGAGCACTGGTCTACTCTAGAAATACCCCACCGTGATAAATGATACTTCCCCCGTCGGTCCATGGGTTGCAGCATCGGTACAACACTGCCATTGGCACTAATGAAATGTAAATACATACTACTCTATAAAAAAACACGTATGTTTCAATTTAAAACAAATACACGCACAATGTCCAGGCCCCGGCTGGAAAGTTCACTAATGGTTGATTATCCAAACCCAGTTGATTTACTTATCAATATCGACAATAGAAAAGTGCTGACAATGAAAGCAAATGACATGTAAAATGAGCTACCTATATTCACTATGAGGGAACATTCGATGCCTAGCAGTGCATTCGATGAACTATTCGTAGTCGATCAAATAGTACCCCGTGAAGTCGAATACCCCTTTCTCTCCGTTATTCCTCTACCTGTAAAGGAGTAAGTGTTTTTTTAAAATGTAATTTGCAATCCAGTGTGTGTGTGTGTAGGCAAACAGGTGATTGGTCTGTTGCGTTTTTTGCATGAAGTAGAGGGCCGTCTCCGAGTGTCCTTCGTGCAGTCCATTATTGGGTAGGAGTTTCGTTACCTTTAGAAGTACTACCCGCATAGCGACAGTCTACTCTTTTATATTTGGAAATGACAATGATTCTTTTGCGTGCACGGCGTTTATACAGGACCTAGGAGTTTAACGTTCGTCTCCAATAAGCGGGGAGCAGATATTATATCCCATGAACCCTGGGTTTGGGAGGGAACTTGAAATTTGCGAGATTCAAACCCACCGCAGGGACGGCGTGGCCTAGTGGTTATGTGACACGGCTCACAACCATAAGGTGCTGGGTTCGATACCCATCTCAGCACCGGCCGTTACCCCGGGGAAGCAAACCCTTAGAAAATGCAAGAGGAAGCAGACCCTTACACAAAATGCATGCTGAAGTCGGATGCACTGGGCCGACAGGCGCAACATAAAAACGCAGTGCAGTGCACACCGCCTTGGGGATTAGAGAAATAAGGCGAACGCAAAAAAAAAAAAAAACCACCGCGTCTCGCTTACGTGTGTTCGTTTCTTGAAAAAATGAGTTGTTTATCCCCTCAGCTTTGGTGATCGAACACGAATAGGTCAAACAGTGGTCTGATAACTTTAGATTCAACAAGTAGGATTACTTTAAGTGAGAATTGTTAAATAACCCGACCAACGGCACAAGTCATATCATGTATTATCAGACAGAGGATTTGCAACTAGCTAGCCGTTTATAACCAAACGTGTGAATATCAGTAGATTTGTTATGACATGCACTGGTTTAAATGGTGCCTTGTGTGGTTATACTTTATAATGACTGTTCCAGCTACCGGGGAATGCAATAATTTAAGATATATGTCGTTTTATTTGTAACGATGTAATGAAACACTTTCTAACGCCATTAGTTAATTTATAATTACATGAAATGACTGTAGACGTATTGGGCACACCTTGTGACAAATGTTTATTCACTATAGTTAAAGGTCTCCATTCGTATTCGGTCCAATGGTAAAAACTCATATTTGGTACATCTCTATTACCGATTGTCATATATTATACGGTCTTCTTCTTGTTATCAACCGCTCAGGCGGTTGAGGACAAAAACTAGAAAGAAGTTTACGGATATTTTGTTATATATCAAGAGTATAGAAGGAAATAGTTGAAACATTCTTCTCCACATGGAATAGGTCAGGAAGCCGGAGAGTGACACACGCAGTACTGTCACCACGGCGTGTTTAAGTCAAGTCAGACAGGATCTTGGGTGTATGAGGGTATCTCAGAAGTACTGTCACCACGGTGTGTTTAAGCAAGCACGTATGAGGGTATCTCAGAAGTACTGTCACCACGGTGTGTTTAAGCAAGCACGTATGAGGGTATCTCAGAAGTACTGTCACCACGGTGTGTTTAAGCAAGCACGTATGAGGGTATCTCAGTGCGAGTAACCCTGCACTACATTACCAGGTTTGGGTTTGCCGCCGTCCTTGATTATATGATTGCTCTTCCATACATGAAAGGACATGTATTATGCACACCTGAACTATACAAACAACAGCGAGTAATGGAACGTCGCCTGAATCACTCAATGGGCATGTGAGACAAAGGATACAACCCCCATAACCTTCTAAGCAGGTAGTAAAAGATACTGAAGAGGGCTAGCCATAGGGTAGCAACTTTCTGAATATTAAACAAATTACTACGGAAACCAGCACTAACACAACAAGAAGTAGAGATTTGATCATGTAAGGAAAAGTTTATGTGGGTGTTGTTTCGGCTGTTTGGCAGCCAAATAAAGAATGGGATACAAATAATTCTAGTTAGGTGTCCATCGCGAGAATGGGAACATCATAAGGTTTCGAAGTGATTGTGTAACTTGCGCTGTAGTTGGATTATAGTAAGGAAGAAACTGCGCTGGTCATCAACCTCTCTCTCTCGTCGCGAGTTACCTTGAACCAGCGACAAGACTTTCATGGCCCCAATACTATGTTTAGAAGAAATGATCGTCAGCTAAACTGACCCTTCATGTGATCCAACTAGGGTCCTTGGCGTGAGCGCTCACACTCTAAACCTAACCGTCGCCATGTATACACTCTGCTCTGTGGATATCCACCTTACGTACCAACCCTACCCTTTACATCCTTCATATAGCAGACCATCATACGTGTACTACGTCATGCGATCCCGTATGACAGTAAAGTACAAGTACACACACATGTCAGGAGTCAACTGTGCGGTCGACGTTTTCTCAGACCCTCCGCTATGATGTATCACTCTGCAATCCGGGCACCTTGTGTGATGCTAGCACACGCGTGTCATGGGAGACGGTTTTGTGTAAGCATCTCTCATGAGGTGGCGTCAGTGAGCTTTTTATATACATTTCTAACGAGTCACTGTAGAGTTTCTTATGTCCCTTTGATTAGTGCCTGCTAAGGATGGTCCTCATCGCGCATTACATGCGAACAACATGCCCCGTTCATCTCAGCTGGGATTTTTGCAGAAGAGTATTGATGCTTAAATATCAGCGTTCGGTACTTGTCCTACCGCTTGTACTTCCTAGTAGACGAACAGTCTTCACAGTGGATATATACTAACTAAACGTACACAAACAACCCACCCCACGTACACAAACAGCCCACCTCACATACACAAACAGCCCACCTCACGTACACAAACAGCCCACCTCACGAACACAAACAACCCACCTCACGTACACAAACAGCCCACCTCACGTACACAAACAACCCACACATACACGACAGAATCCACAGTTGATATCCGCTTGTCAATGAAATACGAGGTTAATCAAGCCCGGGCTGGCGTGAACTTCCGAGGTCAACGACCTCACACAAGTCTCACCAACGTGCCGAAACAGTGCACACGCCATTGTTAAGCTGATACCCAGCGTAAAAAGGTCTAGGAGCTGTCCAAGTTCCATCTGCTACCGTCGTGTGATATGATCATGGAAGGCGTGTACGATGTGCACAACATATCAGACCGTATGTGTGTAGACGTATAATTATCATCATCAAGTTGCCAGCCGATGTGTGAGTTCCATCTGTCAATCTCTGCGACTTGTTCCTGTCTCTCCCATGGCCAGGCATTCAGCTGATATAAGTATCCTCGCCATCTTGTTACAGGTGGTTTAAGTTGATGGGAGTGTGCTTCTCGCAACAAAAATAGTGATTGCTTTCATGTAGCGATACGCTTCAGCCTACTTATATGTGAACTTTGACTTGGTAAACGGTTCAGGATGACAAACACTGAGGAAGGGAATGATCATCGAATAAGCTGTAAACTTCAGCAAGTAAAAACCATTACTACAAAACACCTAGATGGTTGGAATCAGACTTATTGAAAAGCTCATGAAAGTGATCCAAATCTAGCGTTGGACTGACCTATGCTTCAATACCTCGATAGAATATGAAGTATAGGAATGTCGACAAGATTACAGTAATTCAGGTTGTCTCAGATAACCACACATTTCTTTCATCCTCATTCAAACACGGGAAGTTATTGTCCTGAATGAACAACCGTAACTCCCCAACTAACAAAGAAGCACCAATCGGTATTTCTCAGCACGCACCATAGTATACAGGACAGCATCAATGCTGTGACTGCTAACTCCAAGTTGTACCACTACGTGCATTCCTGCTCGAGGGTGATAGTCCGTCATAGACAGTATTAATCCAATCCTCTTTTCTTTATTGTATTAGTCTTTACTCTATACAGTCTTACATAACTAACACTTAGAGAACGGCCAAACTGTTTACCTTGCGACACATACACCATCACAGACCGTCACACGTATGCTGGTGTTTCGTCAGCCCCTCGATGTGTAGTTCACCTGGGGTGGGGGGGGGGGGCGTTTAACGGAGTATTGTCTTGACGGTACATCAGAACATAGGTTATAACTATAGTGTGTTGAAGTTTACTGTCCAGACGTCTGTAACGATGTTGCTTCCTATCTATCTGTCCTCAGTCCACTTATGTCGTTAGACGTCGTGGAGAGGTGCGAGGTCAATCCCAGCATCTGTTAGCCCCTGGAATATACGATCGCCTATTTTTGAGACTGGTGGAGGTGGAAGTGTAAATTAGAGCAAGGTAGACCTGCAGTCTGTCAGGTGCCATCTAAGCCGCTCCGCTAACCACATAACCGAGATCTGTTGTTATGGCCACATAGTTCCCCCCCCCCCTTTTTTTGCGTCATTTTCTCTGTGGGGCGAGAATCCCTAGAATAATTTGAGTAGATTTTTAACTTAAATTTTGACCGAGCAGCGACTCTTTTCGATTTTCAACTGCTAAGGTATTGTTAACATGCGCGCCACTGCACAGGAGTGTCTGATCTCACTAGTCAGAGATCAAGGGAAATATTTACCGTATTCTACGTGAAATAATCCCAGTGGGATTTGAGCCCGCGACCTCCAGACTTCCTTCATTGTATAAATATGCTTCTTACATAATATGTTTGTCGTGTTTTTGTGCCTTTTATCGTTACGTCTTTGAATATGTGATGCAAATTCCCAAAAGGTCTTATTCACTAAGAATATTACAACAAACAAATTCAGTCATACACGGTAACACATTGCGTGTGCTGACATAAGTGATGGTGTTCCCTGGAGCATGTGAAAGTATCGCATTGTTCTGACGACAGTGCTAGCTTGCCCAAAAACACCATACTAAACTTCCAATGATTCCCATCATGTTAATGTAAGCGCGAAAGACAAAGAGCCGTTGAGTGGACACGCTGTCACAACATCGTTGGGTTACTGTGCTCTGTGACCTTCTAAAGTAAACATGTTTCTGTACGTGTGTTGATCTGTTCTTTCATTGACTGTGTCAACCGGTCCACCGACACGTTGACAATACAGTGTCACGATTAAAATGTAATGCCTCAAATTCAAACCTGCCCGAATGCCGCGGGAGGACAACGCAACCCGTTTACTAGAGTAAAACTTCAACCTTGCATTAACCAACACTATGTGTCCACTGCGTGCGTGTAGACCAGCGGGGACAATGTGAGTATCTTCTTATCCTGTACAGAAACAGGGCATCTAATTGTGCATGACAGGTCTGGCTGAGTGAGTGAGGAACGACGATTGGTTAGAAATAACCAAGAAATGTATGACATACCCACTTTAGAATGCATGTATGTCCAACTGTGAGCGAGCATTCAAAATGACGAAAGGCTTATAAAATAGGGCGATGGTTGGAGGGAATAGTATCCCAAAACCCTTGCACACGCGCAGTCATCCAAAAGTATTGATGTGTTACTGTCATGTACAAATAACGATGGTTGAGTGTGTGTCAAAAGCTGTCTTTGACCGTCACCCTTATCTGACACACTGAGCTGGTTTCACACAATCACTTCTCTTGCTTTAATAAAGGTAGAAGAAGAAATAGCTTTACACAGGCCTGTTCAGTTAACGACATGTTAATTACATTCCTCTGTCCACTATCGAAGTAGGAATAAGCAAGACTCGTCAAAATGGTTTCACTGAAACCCCTTACTCGCTATTCTATAAGTGAGATATCGCTTTGTATCTACAGCCCTTCTCCAGCCAACCTTTTTTTAGTTAGGATATCTTGATTGCCAGCTTGGCTATTCTTTCCCTGCAGGTGGCTGTTACACAACGTATCCACGCTCAAATGTTCAGTCCATGTGGAATATGATGTCAAACATTTCTATTCGTTTAACAACGTTTGCTATTTTCATTTTGTGTTGATTTTGTTTGCCCACTCCTTGATGAAGGACTATGTTATTAGAAATGTCGGTAGGAACACATGTCTTCAAAATATACACAGCAAGTCCTCCTGTTCTGTATCATCCGTTCCAGTTCTGTTCACACCTTCCATGTTTCCTTCAGCGACACAGATTCTGTGTGGTTGACTCTGTATCGTATCATTAGCCCTCTTGGATGGTTGAGTTGTACATTCTTTTAGTTGACCTGTCCATATCTCAAGTTTCAGTGGCTTCAACTTTCCAAAAGATGAGATAGTCTACACCTTGCCTAACCATATGTAGTCACATCTTACGACCTGTTTGACAAATTTACAGTGTTACTAAGCTGTGCTCCCAATTCGGGCTCTGACAACGTCTCATACTGTCTTGGATTCGATGTGACTTAATACAGGTTTATAAGATAATCAACGAAAAGCATACATTAGACTATAACAATTTGTTTCAAAATACAACCACCTACAAGATCAAGGAGGCACAAATACGTTATGTACAACTGATGTTTAACCTAGTTTGCATGTCAGCCATTGTACATTTAGAATTTGACTGCATCCATTTCTCTCCTTACAACACACAACTCAACAGATGTCCCATACTCTCTTTCTCCTCACAACACGCCTTAACAGCTGTCTCTCAGACTCTCTCCTTACAACACACAACTCAACAGATGTCCCATACTCTCTTTCTCCTCACAACACGCCTCAACAGCTGTCTCTCAGACTCTCTCCTTACAACACACAACTCAACAGCTGTCTCTCAGGAAAATAAGCTTATGACATGAAAGCAAGAGTATCCCATCCACAACACAGACCTTCACCAACAGACTATTCATTTGCATACTGCACAAATGATCAAACGTAATAACAAACAACATCGTTATGTGACAACAATCAACACAGCTGGTGATTACATAGAGAATGGATATCAATCCTCATTAGAGATGAATATAACAGCCTAACCATACATATGTTTCACGTTAGGAGAAGTGTCAAAGAATACCAATGAAGTACTAACAATGTAAAAATCATTTGGGCTCATGTAGTGGAATTGAAAAGCAAAATGTCCAGATTTGCTTAAACAAGAAAGAGTCAGTTTGACGATGGCACTAATAAACTCGTGTAGTGGCCATACAGTCTTCCTTAAAGGCAGGAAAACAAGAGTCATGACTGTATAAACAATAAGTTTGAGCACAGGTACAGATGTACACTTTATGTGACAAGGTTCTCTCAACAAAAGTAACATTCGGAACCTGGCTATATCACGTGTATCTGAAAACAAAAAAGGACATTCGGGTACAGAATGAGATCTTGTGATATAATAATAGGACAGAGGCATAAAAGTAGCTTGTCCATGCAGTCACCATAAACTGCCGGGGGCTAGGTTTATATTTCATTTCCAATACAAACTAAAATATATTGCCTACTGAGGCACACATGTACCAGTGGTCAGAAGACTGACATGTCACTAAAGCTATACAGAGATGCAAGTGATGTCTGTCACCACTCAAGCTAATGACAGCTGCAAACTTGCAACAGTGTCTGCTTTTCCATCTACACAACTCAGTTGGTTCTGTAAGTTTTCTATTTAGAAAATGGGCACCATCATGCTATGACGGTTGGAACAAGTCCAGAACAAATGTGACTGGTCCTAAGATGCACTCGGGTTACCTAATTGGACTTGTGTAACTAAAATCCAGACATCGTCTTCTTCTGTGTTTGTCATGAAAAAAATGTGTCGTAGTTTACAGCTAGGCTGCGAAATATGCAGTTTCCAGTCCAACACATCAACTGGCGGTTTTTACTAGCAGCGTTAAATTCTCACTACGATCCCTATCCCGTGGCCAAAATACACTAGTGACTAGTGCAGCTCGATTCCAGAGTCGTCACATAGGGGTGCAATAGGGTCTTGGTCAACTATAGATCAATCACTGCCGCCAGCTCATGCATTGCTGCATCTTGGCCCAAATTCAGATATACAATCTTATGATGACAAGATAAGTGACAACAGTTGAGAGTATAATCAAAGGGGAACTCTGTATTGACACTGGCGACAAAATAACAAACTACTACTATGTCATCACTCTTAGCTAGGAAAGTAAAGTGGTGCAATGGAAAAGTGAAGCTTGAAACAAATGGCTGATAAGTGATAATACTTTGGATACTGTTGTTGAATATATTGAGGATTCAATCTGAAATGGCCCTCCGCGAGAGTGACTGTGCTGAGCTGAGCATACTTAGCAATAACTCTCAGCACAAGAATGCTTATTGGGGGGACAATAATATTCTTCTTCGTTGTCAAACTCCCGCTGAAAAGGGCTTTGCAAGTAGAAGGATGAAGTCCAGAGAATAGAATGCGCTGTGTCATAGTTTTCAGCTTGACTCTGATTTGTGCACCTCTCGGCCCAACAGATCCAACTTCAGTATGGCATTTCTGTATACCAGATTAGCCTTCCCTTTTTGATCCCTTCTCCTTAGCCTGTCGGCCCTGTTATCGAGGATCACAACGTGGAAGTGGAGAAGGGTATTGGCAGCTTTGGGTCACTGACCGATACAGCTCATGCACTGCTCAGCATCTTGATCTCAGACCTCATTATCAGGTCAACCATCTTCACAGGCTTTCAATCCTTACTTAGAAAAGGAACAAAAAGGAATGGTTATGGCATTTAGGAATTAAAAACTTCAGACGTGTGTGGGTTGGTAGCCATAATATTAATTTGTTTGGGATCTAAGTACCTGGTAAAAAATATAGGAAACAGGCTGAAGTGCTGGATGAAAACTTCCCGGTAGGGTTGTGCAACATGCTGGAGGGTGTGGGCCAATTGTTCTCAGAAATATTAATTCTAAATGTACAAATGTAAGTTTATTTTTAAAGTAATACTTAATCTACCTATTTCTGCTACTCTTTATTTGTGTTATGTCTAAGATGCTGCCAGCACTATGACCTTAATAGCCAGTGACAGGAAAGGGCAATATTTAATTTTGTGTTAAAAATATTAGTAAATATATAGGACACTAGTTCTGGAATGTTATGTGCTACAACTACATTTCTATGTGCTCCGGCATCCAGCACTTGTTGTACCCTGCCATAGTCATGGTGAGAATATTAAATATGGATAGACAGATATCTTGAAATCAATCAATGACCACCTGCTCAGTGATGACATTGGCCCAATTGGTGGGACGAATCTGCAGGAGTTCAATCAGATGAGAGATGAGCAGAAATAGGAATGTGATGTAGACTCTACAGGAAAGGGAATAACAATATACATAGGAACTAGATTATAATAGTGGCATACACTTTGCCCTTCACTGAAAAAAGCATACACTTTACAGGCCTGTCCAGAGTGCATCAGAACATATCTTGAGCCGTTGCATAACAAAATATAGCCTAATATAATAGTAAATTAAAGTAATAGACATATATCATGTATTGAAATCTGGTGTGTTACTGTTAGTCACGTTTTCGTTATTAGACGTATAGAGTCCGACTATAGACTATGCAAAATAAATAGATTAATACTGAAAATAGTAACTAACAGATACATAGCCCTAATTTAACATCAGTAGACTAATCGAATCCGAAGGCATATTTTAAAATGCAAGCAGCCGAGTCACTCTGACTCACTAGTCACTCAGTCATTATCAAGTATGACATGATAATGATATTAAAATAATTGGCCATGAACATTGAAAGAAAGATCAAAGATGCTTCGCGTGTTGCAGCCAAAACTAAGAAAAGCTACTGTTGTTTACTCTGATTAGTAGTAGACTAATTACTATTACATTACTATAAAATTAGACTTCCTAATTTAACTAGAAATGACTTGATTTAACCAGACCCCTGCCCCTAATTTGTGTAAATTATAAATTTAAAATTAAATCGTTAAAACGAAAAGTAATACTAATCTAATAGAGAATCATCAAGACATTTTTTAACCAAAATCAAAACATACCTGTATTAAATCAGCACATCAAATAGAATAATATCCCTTGTTATATCGTCGTTTCATCCGCTGGCACAGTAAAAGTTATATTCCTGTTGCAGTTAGCAACCACGAGCGCTTTCATGCAGGCCGCCATGTTGATCTTAACAGGAACTTGCGAGAAACGTTTTTAACTGAACAGGAATTGACGAAACGAAACAAGACTCAACGAAAATAACAAAAAATGTGAAAGATGTTCTGACTATGTCTCAGTTCACTTAAAAGTATCAAATTCATGTCAAAGGTCGGCATGGATCCTTCAGCTTCCCTACCTCTTGCATCGATGGTGCAGTTTGACAGGTTTTGCCATGTTCATCGTTTGATGAATTATCTAGATTGAATAATAAGGGAATTTCTTACACTTATAGTTTTGTTTCCATGTAATAACAGGTTTGCGTTCCATCTGTCCGTTGTTTCTAACTTAACTTAACTTAACATCTTTATACTGGTTTAGAAGACCCTGCAGAGTCTGTATACAACCAGTTACATTTACATCACCTTGCTCTAAAATCTATGCGCAAATCTATGCGCAAATCTAGCAAGGTGTTATATCATCTAATGTGACCAAGGTAGCATAACTGTCCCATTCTTCTTCGCTCGCTCTCAATCTCCCGTTACCAAGCATTGAAAAGGACTTTGCATCTGACTATTATTGTGTTTATCAATTATCTTTGCCCTCTTAATTTCTCAAAGTCAACATTATTTGTTTTCTTTTCTTTCCACGAAATGTACTTTGTTCTTCTGAATATTCATATTTCAAATGTTTCAATTCACTTCTGCAACTGGGTGTTGGGTGTTCACGTGTTTTATTTTGTTAGTCTTGTGTTGACGATTGTCTTAGTCTTATGCTAATAATTACATTACTGCTCGTATGGTAGCTGGAGAGACATTGAGTGGTTCGAGTATCTTAACTTGACTGTCCGTGCCCAAGCACCACTCAGTACAACATGCCTCCAGTATTCAGCAATCTGGATTGTCTTGTCATTAACCACCAGTGTATCGCTCCTATTACATGTTTCCTGTAAGTTGGGGAGCGCCAGCAGATTGTCTGGGTCCTGTATTGCGCCACATTCACATGTGTCATCATCTGTGTATCTCCATTTCTTCATATTCTTCTTGCACCGTGAAACACCAGTACCACTACTTCTTCGTTCATCCTCAGATCAAGGTCACGGTTTCTCTTACATAGAGCACAGTCGTTTGTAAGGCTGTTTTATATCCATATAGATTTTCTTTCATATCTGTCTCGCGAGGCCAGTGTTGTTGTCTCTTTTCCTACGTCAGCATACAGCTTTGTAGGATTTGTTCCACAGTCATGGTATGCTCCCCACGTGGGTACCAGTCATGGTACGCTTCCCACATGGGCACCAGTCATGGTACGCTCCCCACATGGGCACCTGTCATGGTATGCTCCCCACATGGACACCTGTCATGGTATACTCCCCACATGGACACTTGTCATGGTATGCTCCCCACAAGGACACCTGTCATGGTATGCTCCCCACATGGACACTTGTCATGGTATGCTCCCCACATGGACACCTGTAATGGTAAGCTCCCCACATGGACACTTGTCACGGTATGCTCCCCATATGGACACCTGTCATGGTATGCTCCCCACATGGACACCTGTCATGGTACGCTCCCCACATGGATACCTGCCATGGTACGCTCCCCACATGGACACCTGTCATGGTATGCTCCCCACATGGACACCTGTCATGGTATGCTCCCCACATGGACACCTGTCATGGTATGCTCCCCACATGGGCACCTGTCATCTGTCCCAATCCTCATTTTGTTTTAAAGATGACTCTTGAGTCTGTTATGCCCAGTTCTCATTCTGAAGATAATGACTTCCTATTCTCTAGTTAAGTTATAGTAGCTGTCTTCTTTTCGGAAGTCGGGGTGTTGATCAGCCCATTTTACCCTGAAGATGGCTTCAATTATGGTTTTGGCCTCATTATATGTGATACTCAGGTCTGTTTGTGGGGTTGCTCAGGTCTGTTTGTGGGGTTGCTCAGGTCTGTTTGTGGGGTTGATCCTCCACGATAATCTGTCTGCAGCTTCATTGCCTTCAATATTGCAGTGGGATGGGATCAACTGTATGACCAATCTTGGGTGTTCTGCTGAGAGCTGTGTCAGGGAGAACATACATTGCTTGAGATCTTCATCATTGTGTTGTTTTAGCGATGCTAATACTGACGCGGCATCAGTCAGGAATACTATGTTTTCTTGGTGGATATCTTTATCTTGGATTACAAACTCAGCTGCGGCCTTCAGTATCTCTGCTTCTGCACCGAAGTTATTTGGCTTGGCTTCGTTCGTTGTCAATCTCCCGCTACCAAATCCAGACACAGGCCTAAGTAGCAAAATGTAGTCCAGAGAACGGAATGCGTTGTGTCGTAGTTTACAGCTTGACTGCGATATTTGCGCCTTTCAGTTCAACACATCCGACTTCAGCAAATCTAGTTATTTGATTATGTTCCCGTTATTAATACTAGAGTTCGTTTTAGCGACTTCCATGCGATATTTGATAGATGATGTCCGGGAGCAGGTTCCTCCAGAAGTTTGACCTTTGGGGCCTGCACCAATTCGTGCCATCTCTTGATACGGTGGCTTCATGTGCTCGTCTGTATGGACTTTCTTAATTTTATGAATCTGTTGCTGGAAATGAGTCGTGTGCCCTGTATCTGATGTCCAAACGTTGGGTATCTTGGGCAGCGTTCTTGTTTTTCTCGTTTGATTTCTGCTGCGACGCTTATGGGGAATATTTTATCGATTGTGATAGGTTTTCGGTACTCTGATACTATTCAGCCCGCCTCATTTGTAACTAGTTTCGCGTGAGCAGAGTTTTTCTCAGACTGGTGCTGGATATTCAGCTATAGAAAAACAAAGGGCTAGGGATGTTGTGATTGTCAGTTTCCGGATAATATTGTTTCTTGCGTGTTTCTCACCTTACGATTTGTTTCCTGGTAGTGCATCATGTAGCACAATGTCAGGTCACAATTTTAACCTGCACATTTGGGAGCAGTGCGGTGTTCAAGCTCATGTTGTTGCCACCTAATCCGAAATTGTCTGTTTGCCTCTCTGTTTCTGAAGTGATAGGCACATACCTTGGTTTTACTGGGATTTGGTTTAAGGTGATTCTCCTAATAGTATTCTGCAAGGAAAACGATAGAGCTTAGCAGTTTGTTTTCAGCCTTCTAACACCCGTTTCCCTAGTCAGCAACCGATGTGTCGTCAGCGGAGATTAATTTCGTGTGTCTGTGTCCATGGGCTGGTCATCAGTTTATATGTTTTATAGCCGGATGTTAGGGCACTTCCTTGTGTTTGTGTCCATGGGTTGGTAATTAGTATATATGTTTTATAGCCAGATGTTAGGGCACTTCCTTGTGTTTGTGTCCATGGGTTGGTAATTAGTATAAATATGTTTTATAGCCAGATGTTAGAGCACTTCCTTGTGTTTGTGTCCATGGGTTGGTAATTAGTATATATGTTTTATAGCATGGGTGCTATGACACTTCCTTGTGCCAGGCCGCTGTTGGTTTCGCCATCTGCTGTCCCTTTACCCTTTAGTGACATAGAATGGTCTGTTGTGCAGGATATATCTGATGATATTCGCCAGACGCCAGTCTCTCGTCATGGTGTAAAGCGTGGATGGTTTATGGTGTCATATGCTGCATTTAGATCAATATAGACCACTCATGTGACCTGTTTGCGTTCCTACCCATCCTCTATTAATTGTGTAAGGCTTGGGATGTGACTGCTGCAAGATCGTCCAGGTCTGAAACCAGCTTGTTCCTTGAGGTTCAGGATTTGACTGCTGCAAGATCTTCCAGATCTGAAACCAGCTTGTTCCTTGATCAGCGTCTTGTCTATCATGGATTTGGGGAAGGGGGGAGAAAGAGAGAGATTTGATTCAGAATCTGCCTTCTAAAGACCGTAAACATGTTTCTGCTTCCAAGAATCGACGTCACTGCACCCCATGCATACCAATAGGTGCTCATTTTCTCTCATCAAATGGCGTAAGGTATGTATGCTGATGGTCCCTGTAGCTCGCTCGTTGTACAGTCTCTTGCTCCGTCCTCTCACACGCCATACTCTGCTCGAACCTCGTTTCTTCTTCTTCGTACGCTTTCAGACGTCAACCTGAACCTTGTTTAATGTCGACACTTTGCAGCCTGTGGATTGCTGCTTCATATATTGCGGTGTCCTCATCTAGCAAGACATAAACAAGACCTAACGTTAACTAGAGAATACAAACAGTTGAAAAGGTCAAGAGTGTTGGATACCTCGGCTCGATTGTTGGATACCTTGATTCGACTGTTGGATACCTTGACTCGACTGTTGGATACCTTGACTCGACTGTTGGATACCTTGACTCCACTGTTGGATACCTTGACTCCACTGTTGAATACCTTGACTATATACCTTGATATTTAGGAGTCTTCTAAAACATCCCATTCCGAATGGCCTGGACTCTTCTCTGGAGATCTGCTGTAAAAGTCCATGTATCGCAGGCGTAGAGGAGAATCAAAAGAACCAGTGAGCGCATTAGTCTGACCTTTACGGCGAGAGAGTCATTTATCTTTCCATATATGTATCAGTCGTGCAAGCGCTGCTGTTGTTTGTGCTATTCTAGCCAGGACCTCTGGTGTTAATCCCTCATCACTGAGTGTTGAGCCCAGTTCACAGTTTCAAGATCCTGTCCATTTGCTTTGATTCTTTCAGTGTTGTTGGTTATCAACTTTGTCTTTTCTGTGTTTATCTCCATGCAATAACTCTGTGCTGTTACATCCAGTCTTCGATGGGACTGCTTGGGCTAGTGGTTAAGTGGCACGGCTCACAACCAAAGGTGCTGGGTTCGACCCCCATCACAGCACCGGCCGTTACCCCAGGGAAGCAAACCCTTAGAAAATGAAAGAGGAAGCAGGCCCTTACATAAAATACACGCTGAAGTCGGATGCACTGGGCCGACAGACGCAAAATAAAAACCACAGTGCAACGCACACCACCTCGGGGAATAGATAAATAAGGCGAATGCAGAATAAATAAATAAATCATCCAGTCTTCGGATCAATTCTGTCTCCGTCCCTGACAATGTCACCCGCAAAGCGTCAGTTGGTCTTTGTTCTATCCCCTATTTTCACGGAACCAACATTATCTTCAATAGCATCACTCATAATTCTGTTCTATGAATAAATTGAAGAGCGTACATTCGTGTCTTACGTCGACGGATGGGCGGGACTATTCATCCATCCACAAAGACTGCGCTTGTTTCCTTATCATACAGATTGATGATAACTCTCACAATGTTGCTGTTGATGTTATATATCACAATTGTTGCCCAAAGAGAATCATGACAGGCTCTACCAAACACCTGTTTAAAGTCAACAAACACGTGGTGTTGGTGTTCCAGATACTTTCTCGCTCAGTATTCGTACTTGAAGATCGGATCGGTGGTGCTTCTTCCGGTTCGAAAACCCTTCTGTTCTACGGCTTGAGGATTGAGTCTGTAGAGAATTACTCTGAGTAAGACTTTGCTGTCATGCATTAACCAAACATATCATTTAACCCCTGAAACACCATGGCCATTGTATTCATCACTTCTTTTTGGCAATCTACATTGTTGCTTAGGGTCGATCTGAGGTACACCGCGACGTCGTTGTTTCTCTAGGGTAACTTCAGGTCTGGTTTTTTGTCTTATCCGTGCTTATTATGTTGATTTTGCTGATGTTTAGTTATCGATTTTGTACTTCGCTGTGTTAATTGATGGGCAGGATCATTTGTTCCAGTCCCGCATCAATCTTCTAGAAGACACCTATATCATATTGACATCTTAGTTCTGGCATTTCATTCCCGCCGATTGTGAATGTGTTCAACTTTTCATACTCTTCGGGGGACGGCGTGGGTAGCTTCACAACCCGATGTACAAAAGATAAGGCCAGTTTACATTCTTGTATTTCTCCCTTTCGCACCGTTAACCATATATTCTGAGTTTTTTGTTACAGTGTTTCGATCAGTTACGTTTGGAACCCCATATTTGGTTTGGTTGGTTGATAATGCACACAATTGGTTGGTAACCCTTTTGTGTGCCCTGAAAAGGACGGAACTTGTGGCAGAATGTAGTAGCTTTCCTGACATCCCGAGCGTGCTGATGAAGTGGACCGGTGTACTCACGCGGTTGTGCAATGCTTAGCTTGTCACTCACTACTACGGGGATCACATGGAACCTCAACTTGTTAGCCAGACTGTTGACCTCGACAACAGCCCGTTTCCAGGACGAACAACGAGGAGGTCAGATGAGGGTCTTAGCCAGTATATTTCTCCTGACACTGGCTAACATTGTTTGATCAGCGTGTATTGCCTGACCAGAAGTTAGCTTCATCGTCCCATATTTGATATGACTCTCAACAGCATTTCGTGTTCCAAACAGTGAAGAGCTTTGGCGCAATCCGTGAAGCACGGTTGTAAGTCGGCATTGTACTCCTTAACATTGTACATGTCAAGCAGTGATCCATCTGCCATGTCTAAATCCTGCTTGTGCTTCGTGTACTTGTAGGTTGAGTTGTCTAACCTCTTCATGGTGACCAGTATGAGGATATGGCTAGGGTGTCTTATTGAAGCGGTGGTTCAGTAGCTAGTACATCGTTTCACATAACCATTCTTGGGGAGTGGGATACACACACAAATTATCCACGCTCTTAGTGATACTGTGCTGTGTCAGATCTTCATGCGTAGAGCGTGATTAATGTTGACGATAACGCTCCTCATGTATGTATAACTGCAGTCGGTATGCCAGCACAGTACGGTGATTTCCCTTTCGTCAAGCCTTGGATTGTTATTGAACTCTATCTGACGTAGATTCTGGTACTTCGTCCTGATCTCAACACGTCATGTTGAGACTTCTTACGGTATGTTCATGCAGTTCTCTGCGATATTGCTTCAGTCTCTCGAGTTGATCCTTGCTTCCTGCCAGTCTATTACCATCTTCACAGCTTATCACACGCAATGACGTGTTCTACTTCTGCTGTATACCCCTGCGGCATAAAACTGACGTCATAGTGTGTTGGTCTATTGCTTAGCACCTTTCCCAGCCCTCTCTTTATGTCTACGATTAGCAGTTGATGGTCTGAGTCGCAGTCAGCACCTGTACTACAGCTAAGCTACATTTGAACATAGCTTGTGCATTTGGTTCCTGCTTTTCCCATCCGATGAAGTCCATGTGTAAAGTAGTCTAGGGTCTTGTTTAAAAGAGCGTGTTTGGTGCGATTGAGAAGTTATTTTAAAGCTGTACTTCAGTCATGTTTCTCCTTTTTCGTTTCTGTGCCCCAACCCTAAGGATCCATCTACGCTTGCTCTTCCTATCCCCCTGTTGAACCCCCCCCCCCCCCCACCCCACAGTGGCGTACACGGGTCGACTGGTGTAACCCTGACCAAACGTGCGTACAGCAATTGATGATGTTTCTCTCTTCAACATAAATACGCAATAATATAGCGGTGAAGGTAGGGAGTCCTGCAATTGATACGCTACAGTTGATCCAGCTATAAATGACCACCTGATTATGGTTAAGCAAGGAAAAGGCGGCGAAGAAGGGAACAGGCTATCCACACAACCTGTGGTTTCGTATACTGACGTCTCTAAACGTCATCTCCAACCAGCGGCTTAAACTGCTTAAGGACATCCTTAACTTTACCACAACAGCGTCGCCGTAAACTGGCGCCTGCTGTCGGGGATGATGTGTAAGAGATCATTGTATTAGGCCTCATCTAGAATATTTCAGGGCTTTTATAAATCATTTTCAGTCTCAGTGTGGTATCTGACCACACCTTTGTTTCACTTTGTATGTTTTAAAAAAAATCCTTGAATATAGTACACCCCCCCCTCCTCGTGACGTGCCTGCAACAGGTATATCTCTTTCATGTGTCACGTCACAATATTTACACAGACATGGTTATAACGACCGGGCAGTGGAAGGAGTTAAGGCTATCTAAGCACTGCATCGTATTCAATCACTGAATGCCCAAGGAGACAGACGTGTGTCTCTGGGAAGAACAAAAGGAAACAGAAGATAGGTCCTCCAGCGTTGATGGTTTTAATCCACCGAAGACGGATGTGTCGGACCGAAATTTGCAAATATCGCAGTCAAGCTGTAGACTAGCGACACAACGTAATCCGTTCTCCATCATTCTATTTGCAAAGCCTTGTTCAGGGTTTGATAGCGGGAGATTGAGAATGAATGCAGAAGATGATGGTTTCAATAGAGAAGTAGTCACTACACTCAACGTCAGGGGTAGCCACACCCCTCTAGGAGAGACTTCAAATAATCGAACGAGACAAACGAGTCATTTCATGCCAAAAGATTCTGGATTTCGTTGTCCAATGCAGATCTATTGTGTGACCTTGGGAGCAAGGAATTTGTGTCCAGATGAGTTGATGCCATTAGTACTTAGCTATACAATGTTAACTACTTTCTTCGGTGATCGGTTACGGTGGCTCTCCACACATTCCGAGGTGTACTTGAGACATGTCTGTAGTGCAATGTGAAGCTCCTCCGCAAGCTGTTCACTATGGGGATCACCTATCCCCACTTCGTGAGCCAGACTGTCATGAACAGGAAGAACTGCCACATGGGTATGTATTGCCTGACCAGACAATAGAACATTCTCCCCGTCCGAGTCAGATCACTCATTTTGTCCATTCATATAGTGCCATTTGTCCTGATATTTTTTAACGTTACACCGTGCTAGCTGAAAGAATAAGAGATACAGCCCTTCGAAACATGCCGACTAAAGGTTATAAATGGTAGCAGCCTCGTGATGTTTGCAGAAACAGTCACAGCAAGTTCTCGGGTATAGGCGTCTGTAAAGTGGGCCATCGGTGGCGATAACGCTGTCATTCACATTCAGAGAGCAGCAATCGAACAATCGAACGCTACATGTCACATTCAGTGTTCTACATTGAGTGCGCGAAAGTCATCGAATGATGATAATCGATTTAGGTCAGCGACACATTATCGGCGTTTGCCACCCACCCCAAGTAAAGACATCAATGGATGAAGTGTGCGAAATGTCTTCCGAGTTACACTGAGAAAGATCTGGTCAATTGCAAGCAGCTGGTACACAAAACGTATCTAAACCGTTTAAGTTGTATAGTCCAAAAGACTGTGACCTCGACCTTCAGTCAATCATAACGTCAATGTGTATGAGTCACGTCATACACAACATGTGTTACGACCAAACGATCTTTATCGGGGATCTGACTAAGGGCCACAGCTGTGTATGATAGCCAATTGATCAATCTCTTCAACTTCCCGTGGACCATACGCCTTCAAGAAATACGCGCTAAATCAGGAAACGTTGACTTGTTCATCTGTATTCGTGCATTCAAGTTTCTGCATGATCCTCCTTGACCTTATACAGGGCAGGTCAGACTCATGTAATATCTGAGAACCACCTTCTGCGTTCAGGTCCCGCTAGATCTGTAGTTCCTTCGCTTGGCCGACCCACAGCTTATGCGTCACCGTGGCCAGGTTTGGCATTGTAGGTTTCTGTATACTGAGCAGTCCTGTAGGATGTGTTCAGGGGTCTGGCCTCCGCAGTCATGATGTAGGTGACCAAACAATCTACAGTTGGCTGTTCTCATGCGAAAGATGTGGTTTGTTGGTGTCTGTGGAGTGGAGCGCTGGTGGATTGGGTCAGGTCTGTTTACGTCATGGCTTGCTTCAATTTAGAGTTGTTTTTGTGTGTGTTTTTTCTCCAATCCCCAAGGCGGTGTGCGCCTGTCGGCCCAGTGCATCTGACTTCAGCATTCATTTTTATGTAAGGATCTACTTCCCGGGGGTAACGAACGGTGCTGTGAAGGGTATCGAACCCAGCACCTTCAGTGTTGTGAGCCGTGCCACGTAACCACGCCGTCCCCCGTTATACTGGTTGAGGATGATGATGTTTGCCTGTCGGTTGATAAGTTGCTCCATTATGTCACCTACTTTGGACAGAGCTCTCTCATTAGCCATAATTCCACAATGGGAGGTTAGCCACTGAAGATAAGTAGTTGAGGTTCTTCGAATTGTTCTGATCTGATTTCCTGCAACATGTGTTCACCATGCTTGTAGGAGCGACATGGCCACGACTGGAAGAAATCTTCCTAGTAGCGAAAGCTCTTTGAGTTAATTTCCCGTGATGTAGCTTACAAAGATACCTCTTCCACCACCTGCGCCTTACGAAGATTCATGTGTATGCTTATCCCAGTCCTTGGGGCTGTATTTTTCTTCAACCATCATCCGAGCTAGGGTTTATTGGGTGGATATGCTGCAACTTTAATTGGTTATTCCTGGTATCTCGGTGGTTTTTAAGATGCTTTCATGGCGATAGCTTTGGCTCTCCATAGTCAGCATTTTCCAGAATTGCTTTGGAAGAAGACTTTCATGGTGGCACTGTGTGTTGTATAAAACTATGGCTTACATAGAATGATTTGGCATACGCTCACCTTTTGGTGGATCACAAGGCTGTTCTCATCCCATCTGCTGTATACTTTTCCATTGCCTGGATTGATCCCCATTTCCCACAAGGAGGGAAAGAAGGAAGGAAGAATTGAGTTTTGAAGGTGAGTAGCATGTTGCTACTGTCTTTGAGTGATTAATGTGTACACCCTAATCAGATTTCCAGTTACTAATTGTGTTGTCTATATTCTGTGTTTTGCAGTAGCCAGATGTTCTGCACTACAAATTGCAAGGTTAGCATGGAGAGCTCTGCTTGGGAAACGTCTCTGCAATATCATTAATAAACATTATGAAGTGTGTGTGTGTGTGTGTGATTGACGACTAATGTGATGCAAAAATGCCTAGCAGTTTGGATCACTATAATTACAATAAAGATACAGCAAAGAACACTGCAGTTTTGCGACAAAATGCATTTGAATACACTTTTAAAATGTTTGCTGCACGAAACTTGCAGAGGATGTTCCATTTTACGACTAAGCATACAAACAGTTCTACACAAACCTGTGGATGGTACGTCACATCTTGAATTGTCTGTCTCTCCCTTTTTAAAAAAATTATATCTTCTATACACTTGAAAACTATAGCACAAGCTTCTGCTGTGGCAGTATGTGTGGACATCATTTAATGAAATGGAAACAACAGGGGAACAGGTCCATACAGAAACATTGTACACTAATGTACAGATACAAAAAGAGTACACTCATGACTTGGGTGTTCTCAATGTTGAAACTTGAACAGCAACCGTATTCGGTGATGCACCATGAAACAACACCTCCCCCATGATGAAAGTGGATAGAAGTAGATGTGTGAGCAAAGTAGGAAGATAAATGTCAGACACAATACAGGACGTATGCTTTTACAACAGAAAGACAAGCACAGACATAAACATAAAAGAAAGATCTTCAGACTTTGTGCCAAACATTATTTGTTCAGATTATTCACATAAACTCTTGACACTTGGAAGGCAGATTTTGTGTTTTATTTTAAAACAAGACCAAACAGAAAATTAAAATAAAAAAATCTGCAGACAGCAACAAAATCTATTTCTGTTGTGAAATTAAATTGGTGAAATGTAGACTGGTCAGTACTCAAATGATAAACCTTCCTTAGATTCAGGACAAGATATACACAGCCTTAATTCTGATCGTATATCACGTAAAAATACAGCTGGTCTATGATCAGGCAGCAGCATCCACCAAAAGTGGTCTGTATTCAGCCAACACCACCAAAAATCTTCTAGCTTTATTCCAAGGACTGCACGCACTAATTATAGATCATAATACAAATAGTTATCTCTGTGAATGGTGCACAGCTCGGTGCTAACAAATATGTGTGGTGAAAAACTATCTTTAATGGTTACATATGGCTATATTCTAAAGCCGCTGCATATAATCAATACAGTTCTACAATGGAAGACAAACTATGGATCAAATAAGTCACCAAGACTGCCAATTCTCCCAGGCATTACTGAATTCATGAAGAAATTATACACACTAATGAAAAATCTCTTAATGGGATTCTTCTTCTTCTTCGTACGCAGTAACCCTTATTTTTTCGAAAAAAAGCGGCCGTCATCCTGAGGCTGTCGCCGCTGCCATAGAGCTTGTCTTGCGGTTCCACTGGTGATGGCCACATCTGATCTCTCTGATCCTCGTATGTCGGGCAGTTCTGCAGCAGATGTTCAGCGGTCATTTTACCGGTACCGCACTCGTCGGTACCACCTATCTTCAATTTGTTGAATAGGTGGTACCTCAGTCTATTGTGGCCAGTGCGAAGTCTGAAGACAATGACCTGCTCTCTACGATTCAACTGGTAATAGGCATCGTTTTTGGTCTTAATGGGATTCAAAATAAAGGTCCCTTAATCTAAAAACAAAAAAAATACATTCCACATAAAATGTCAAACAGCACTCTACAATAAAAGTCACCCAGCGATAAAGTTGGCGGACCTAATCAAAACTATCCAACACTACACAGCATTAACTTCCTTCATAAAACAGCTGCAGGTTTTATTGTGTGATCAGCATCAACACTTTCAAATATACATAATGTAAACACTACCATCTGGTGGTTACTAAAGTCTCACAATTATTATCTCTGACATGTGCCTAACTTTGCACGTTTTCTACATATTGTTCTAGAATATATTCAGTCAATAATTTTATTACATGTGAACGGCTTAAAAAACTGTCTAGATAATTCTCCAGAGGTAACAGCACTTTTGCTTTATATCGGAAAACGTATAATCAGACATGGAAGCATTATCTGAATGGACAGAAAGTGTCCCAAGACTAATCAATATGGAAATACCACATTGCAACAATTTATTTTTAAAAACTTGCTATATTTTTGTACGTGTGATTCACACGAATTTCAGTTTGTGGAGTTCCTATTCGCCAAATTTAACTACACATCAAAAAGTCGTTAATTCCATTTCACTGGACGGAATAAATCTCCCAAATACAATAAACCAGCAAAAGGGAGAACAATCTCAACAACCAAACAATAACTTGGCTCGGCAATGAAGGATAAGTCATGAATGATATGCAAACATTCAAAAAGGATTCTCATGAACACAAGTCACACACAAGGCTATAACGGATCCTTTTGTAATTCCATAAAAGTAAAGGACATCCAAATTAAGGCTAACAAAACATGTCATCAGTAAAGATTAACATATTGCATCACTGTACATTTTTACAAAATGAACACAATTATGAATTTTGGCGTAGTAAGATCAACTTACAACCCAACAAACAGTCTTCCCAATGTCAAGGGAAATGACTTACTGGTACTCACATTTGCAGACCTTGCATTTGTCAGGGGAAGAAAGAACAGACGCACTTCCTTCTTTTAAAAGTATGTAAGAAGTAAATAGGTGGTCAAAAACTGGTCAGAGACCTAGCATTTCCAAGTATGAGGGTTTGCCAAACATGAAACATTGAGATTAGGGCACTGAATGAAATGTACCCTAAAATAGTTGATGAAATGAAACAGGTTGAGAAAACACCCTAAAACATATGTCAGGTTTCTCTCCATTCATATATAAGAACTGTAAAAGCTAAACATTCACACAACATCAAAAGAGATGTTTTCAGTCACAAACAACTGGTCGGTCAGCCAGGCATTGGCAGTGTCGCAGGAATGACGAGGACAACTAGGGTAAATATTCTATTTCAACGTCCATCCCATAGTTTTATATATAAAATATACAGCTTCATTAGGATTGTATATGTCCCACAGAAAAAAACACAACTATATAGCATTTATACCAGGCTTAATTATGTCCATTCACTCTTAGATAACGTGTACTCCCTTTATTCACTATCATCTAGTTGGAAATATGTCGAACTGGAACAAACAGTCCAGTGTTTCGGGTTAGCGAGAGTACATGCCACATGTTCAGCATTGTGTCAATATGAGTGGTGCTTGGTACAACAGTCAGGCAGTATATCTGACTGGCTAGAGTGGGCTGGGGGATCAAATCTCTCATGATAGATGACCTAATGTTATCAAACCTTACATATATCCTTTCAATGGCTTGCCACTGTTAATATTCACATGTGTCGCACATCACGCTGGCATTCAGTGATAAAATTAATGCATAGGCACAGACAAATGTTAGTCCTATCTATTTTCCACTACGACCAGACATCTGAGCTTCAAGACTCCGTAGCTGGTTGCGAAGCATGTCTTTTCTGCGAATCTCTTTAGAAATGTCATCTTCTTGCTGCCTATCCCTCCTCTGCAAGTCACGAATATATAATGTAGCTTCATTTAAGATGAGGACTTTGGAGGCTTTTGACTGGCTTGCGATTTTGGGCACTTCATCGCGGAGATCCACAAATAAATCCGCTAGTTTCTGGCGGCGATTTCTCTCCAGCTGATTATGGTGATGCTGCTTCTCTTTATCAGAAGTGTCCAAAGTAAAATGTTTCCGTTTGTAAATACGTTTGGACATGACAGTTGGCATGCCAGTTTCGGTGGAAGACGAGGGCGATGACGATGAGGAGTATGTGCACGCTCCAGGACTCATGGCGTAATCATGAAAGTTGACACTGGTGCTAGACGACAGTGCATGATGGTATGAAGATTGTGTTTGAGTCCTGGGAGGAAATTTCCTTTCTTTTGATAGCTTTCGTTTCTGTCCCACGTCCGAGTGATTTGAGGCTTGGTTTACTGTCTTGGATACATCCCGACTAGTCAGTGAAGCAGATGAATGGGCACTGCTGATACGTCCATTTGTGGCCACAGACTTGGACAAGATGGTAAACAGACTGCCACTTTTAAGTTTGTGAATAGCTGAAGAAGTTAATGAGTTAGGTCTTGGAGATGATTCGTGAATGTCATATCCAAGCAACTCATCTGACCGTGGAGCATCTGTGACTGTTTCAATGTCCACATCACTGTCGTCACCTGGCCAAAATTAAATGTAAAACACGTTAAGTTCATCTGAAAAACAATTACTAGATAGTTTACAGGGAAGAGGTGACTAATGTCTGTTCAGACTAAACATACTGTTCAGACATGTAAAATAAGGGTCAGGTAAAATATACTGACCAATATACCACCTCCCTTTCGCAGAGGTCCATGGAAACTGCCTGCCTAATAATGTGGGGATCGACATGATCCCCATAGTAGTGAGAAACATGCAGATTAAGCATATCACAACTGTCTGAAGAATAGTACACCATCAGCACGTTGGGAAAGGTATTGCAATCAATCCCAGGGCGCGTAAAGACTAAACTTACTCATTATGAGCATTCAACATTATAGTTTACAATTTCTTTACATCAATTATAATGTTAAAACGCAATTATAAAGTAACTACAAATAAGTACAATTAGCTTGGTTCAATCAACCTTTCATTCAACATCAATGATCTAAATGTGTGCATGAACTGATCATCCCAAGACTAATGTAAGCATAGATTAGTCTATCTATAGTTGATAGGATTATTAAATGAGCAGTCCAAAGTGTGTCCTTCAGCAGACTTAACCACTGGCCAGGAATGAGCAGACGTAACCACTGGCCAGGAATGAGCAGACGTAACCACTGGTCAGGAATGAAGTGGTAGAGATTTGATAAGACTATACTAAGACAACTTGTGCGAGATTGACCAGTTCCCTCCCTCATTGCCTTTTTCTTACCTCATCATGTCAGGTACCCATTTACAGCTATGGAACATGCCAATTGTTAGAGTGGAAAACATACCAGTGCCATGGACTGCTCTACCAGCCACTATAGATTAGACCTAACTATCAGTTCAATTTATAATTCAACAACAAAAATATAGTCTTAAGAAAAACATTGAGAACACATGTAAATCCGGACATAATAGATAGGATTTAAGGTGTGGAAAGGAGACAAGATGTTTATAGGAAGCAGATTAAGAAATCTGAGGTGGGACACACTGTATCATCAAATACTACAAGTATATTACCTGGAACAGTTTCAGACTGAGTTGATGGTGAAGGTGTATCAGGAAATGCCACATCTTGCGATGATTCTTCTTCTTGATCGTGAATACCAAACAAACTAGGCCATTCAATTGAACTTGTATCCTCAATATAATCTGGTTCTTCTATTTTTGGAGTGTTCCAGGCAATAAATGTTTTTGTATCCCCGACCTTCTGTCGCATAAGTTCATCTCGATCAGAGTCATAGTCAATGGGACTCATGATATGGCCAAGTATAGTGTTGGGATTTCCACTTTTGCCAGCAGCTGCCCCCATTCCCATGAAGGGGTCCAGCCGTTCAGACACTCTGTATCTGCCATATTTAGTAGGCGATGATGTACAGCTGTTGCAGTCAACCTCACATTTAATCCGATGCAATCTGGGTCCAACATCCTGGTCCTGACTGTCTAGGTACTTGATTAAATCCATTGGAAGCTCATTGTCTGGTAAATCCGAGTCACTCTCACCAAAATCGGCTATGTTTTCAGACATCAAAAATTGATAAGATGATTCCAGAATATGGTCTGAAATTTCTGTTTCATTTGTGACATCGTTGCTGAGAGTCATCAAATCTGGGGGCATAACGAAGGCCTGTAGAAAAAAAACAAGAACGGCGTTTTAATAGACTATAAACTTAGATGAGCACATAAGATTATGCAAATGATGACGAAAATGAAATAATGACTTATGACAGAATTTAGGTGGGCGGTTGTGATAATTTAAATGATGGAAAATCAAAAACCAAAATTGACTGAACGAAACTAGTTGTGCTGGGCAAGGTGACGCCTACGTGTTGCTTGGTTACGGCCTATCAAACCGGTAACAACATATTTGAATGATCCTTTCCATTTACAAGTACTTCATAAACACAGTATCAACTGACACTAACATGTATTCAAATGATTGTCCATCAACTAGGCAGTTATTAAGAGTAAATTGCGTGAATTCCAGTGAAGCGGCCGGTACGTGGTACGGGCTTGCCACGTGAAAGTCACGTCGAGCTGTGGCCTCTCATGGCCAAGCGTTTAACCCGGACCTTGTCTCACCAAGTCGGGGTTGGCTATATTGTCACAATCTTCACTACCCTTATTATTGCCTGCGTTCGAACATTAATAGGTGTAAACCAAAAGTATAGATATAAAATGTTAAATACGTAGACTTTTGTTGATCCCACCCTGGCTATTGACTAGACACAGCACAAGCGGCAGAATTCTAAACGTCGCTAGTACTAGTTATGAAAGATCCAGATAGCACTCTAGTCGCGGCGTTTGGATGGGACTCGCACATGAAACTCTTGAATCGTCTTAAGATGCGTGTACAATATTAGCACAACAGAACACCACGCAAATGTAATAAAATATTAATAGTAAAACGTAAATGTGTATTGTTGAACATACCAAGTCCTGTGTGCTTTGGTTGCTACACATGTTAAGAGCAGGCCTGTGACAGAAGGTCAGTGATATCACGAACGATGACAGACTCTAGAAGCGCGGTGATGTGAACCCGACACAAGACACACTTCTATCTGATTGAATCGTTTCCACAATCTAATACTATAATGTGGAGAAATGTGACCACTTACCATCTTGCCGACTTGTCTGCTAAAGCCACTGTGAGAGTTAGAAGTGAGAACACCCGGCATTACTCTCTAACTTGGTGAGAACCAGCAGAGAATGGGCCGAGCCGTGTGGGGGACAGGCTTCCTTGCTCGCTGAGCCCGCCGCCGCCGCCGCCTGCTGTCTGCCTGCCCGCGAATCCCTCCGCGCCGGCCATTACCGCCTTCACGTTCAAGGTCACATTTACGCAACAATTACAATGTCAGTTTTTCTGCCAGATTCTTCTCAACCTCTTAATATTTCTTGAAAGTCCTTTATAATTATATGAGACATTTATCAAAATTATACGTGTCTCGTTGGTAATAAAAAGACAAAATTGGTGTTATATCGGACGTAATGTTATTTTGAAGGTTGTGATAAGGAGATATGGCGGGAAACATGTGGGCGGAGTCATGAATTGGCGATGGGCCAATGAAATAGTCGGGGAACCAGGCTAACACTTGTTGAGCGGTGGAGTGTATTCAATGAACGGATTCAAACCTCCACCCCCTCAATTTACGGGCCCTAATAACCAAACCTCCACCCGTTCTCCCATGTAACTCAACATGTTGGCCCACGAAACAACCTCGCCAATTTTCACTGTTTGTAATAAAGCAAGTTTCTCTTTTCAAATATTGTCTCTGGTCCAAATGTTGAATACTAGTCCATCTGTGGTACATGTGGGGTGATATTTTACCAAAGACACGAGAATTAAACAAATGTCAGCTGCAGCGATGTAACCTAGATCCTACAGCTGTTTAGCGACTCCTAACGAAATTCTTTTTCGGTTGACTTCCCATTCATTCATAATAAAGTTGTCGGCCCTACCCATGTCTTGGGAGATCGCTTTTTATTTCGACCATGCAATACTTTTTACCTGACGTGTGTTTGTTTTTGTACCGTCTTTTAATGTATAGAGTATTTCATTTCTCGTCCGCTCCTTTTCTTCATTGTATTCCTAACACCAAAGTGGGACATATTGTACATATAATATGTCTACTGCATTACTGGATCACCCGTCATTGGGCGGCGGATTGCAGGTCCCAACTTAACTTCCAACTGTATCTCTCACGAGCCACGGTGGACCAGTATGTCTTATATTAAATATGTTCTTTTAATTACTGTACATCCGTTGTTCTTCAAAATTATCTAAAACGTAATTCTTTGCATGTTTCTTTTCATACTTTGTTTATCCAACTTGTCTGTAAATGCCTGTACGGCAACAACGCTGTTATTCTATTGTCATGAATATCCCTCCTGCATTTTCTACTGCGTAATTGAGTCCTTTCACAACTTCTCAGTTGGAAAACCCTACATATCTTCGGTGATGGGCCAGTGCCAAATATGTTATCAATTATTGTGGGGGTGCTCTCACAATTAACGTTGTCAACATTGCGTAGAACTGCCGTCATGTAATAACGTGTAGTCTGTAACGTGTGAGATATTTGCAGTCAGCTCAGCTGATTCCATTCAACCGTTTATAACTAACGAGCCCAGCGCTCTTGGAACCTCAAAATACAAACGGGACATTTTTCTTTGGACTGTTATCCGTGGAACATTGAAATTAAAATGAAAGTTTTGAATTGCATCTTCAATATAAGTGTGTGATTGTATCTTATAGACACAATTATACTTGGGTGCATGGGTCGAAGGGGACGCTGGGGAGTAAGAGGTGGGCAGGGGATGTGGAATAGTCAAGGAATTGCGGGAAGGGGGAGATGCTTCAATTCTGAAACTGCTATTCATTCTCTCATAAGTACAGTTTGTTCGATTGAAATATCTCCCACACCGGTGTTGTTAGCAAAATAATATAATAATGCCGCTAAAATATTTACTTGTTAACAATATGATATATACGATCTTTGATCTGCTTCTTCTCTCCTGTAGTAGAACGGGCAACACCTGTTACCACACACCTTTAAACTGAAGTTGTACTTTATTAGCATGGCATTGTTGTAGACTGCAGTCCCATCATGGTGTCAGTGGACATATCTAATAACATATTTCTTTAAGGATGGGGAAAGGCAGATTTATATGTAAACGAACAAAACTATGGGGACTAACATTAACAGGGGAGGAGGAGAGGAGTTCTATATAACAAAGTTATGGGGACTAACATAACCAGACCTAGCTTGACGGATTCGCCTGTTCCGTCTGTTAGCTTTGTGCCACCCCACCCCCCCCCCCCCCCACCCAACTGATGTGACGCCTTTCCTGGCTCTTAAGTAGGGATAGCTTCATAGCAATGGTTTACACGACGAGATTGCTAGCCCCATACATAACTCTCTTCAAATGCCTATTACGACGTGTGTGTACAATGACAATAGCTATATTCTTGACATCAAGACCAGCGGTCAGAAGTGGACGAACATAAATGGCAAGGAATGTCTCGGACAGGGCATAAGGGCGCGTTACACTTGAATGCGATGTTGACAGGACTATGGCGCTCGTGTAATGAGGGAGAGGCACATACAAGTAGTCCCATTTTGGGCACTGCCGCCGGGGATGAAATGATGGAGGCGACATTGTACTAGGCCTCAGCGGTGTATAATGTAGGGTGGTAACTTCTTTTCCTCGCTGCCTTTTTATTTTCTAACCTTTGCCAAGACCTGTTGATAGAATGATCGTCTGAGATGTGTTGAGCCCTATACATTTGCAATGACAAGCACGAGCTCTAGCACTAGTTAGATGGTCGGAAGAAAAAAAAAAGGGGGGGGGGAGCGGGGAGGGTGAGAGACAGATAGACGACAGACAGATATACCTTATTTGCAGGCGTACCCATCGAACGCAGGTCGCTTGTCCTTCATCTCTGTCAACGCTTGCTGATCGGCATAATAATTAGATCGCATCAGATCCGTGTCATGTTTACACCATGTCGCCGCATATTCTCTGTAAATCTATTTACATACAGCTGCATACTGCGCTGTAGTTCTGCTGGTTATGTCCGGTGAAGCAGGTTCTGAGTGGAGAGGCAGCGGACCGAATTCACGAGCAAAAGGTGTGTCCACATTCGCCAGCTATAAAACAGTAAATATTGCAGGCATGTGAATCAAAATGAAAGAAAATTTGAATGAGGAAATATTCTTGTTATGAATGGAACACCTCGGTTCTGAACAGAGTCTGGGTGAAATGTACAGTTAAAATTAGCTTTCCTGCGCAGTTTGTGCAAAGAGCAAATCCTTTATTTCGTTCGTGTGTTCCTTTGTAAGATCCACTTGTCACTTATCTCGTCTTTTTTTTTTAACACGGAAACTATTTCTTCAGTCTTATAAGTCTTTTCTTTTATTTTTCTGACTTCTTTTTTTTTAAACGTCAATAGTAATACACTTTGGCTACATTATGTTCTGTTGAAGATTTTGAATGACGGCTAGTTAGTTTTCTTTCCACTTGTGCCGTTTAGCGTCGTGGGGAGCTTGAGTCGTCTATCCTGCGCCAAGTGCGTTGCGTCGGTCAATGTAAGCCCTTGTCGTTGCACAATCACTCTAATGTCATATATCCACCTACCTCGCGGCCGCCCCCTTGCCCTGTAGCTAGATCTACCAGCATTGTAGGCCATCAGTGGAAGTTGATCAGGGTGCATTCCCAAACCAACTTATTTTCTGCCTGGAAATGTATTCGGCACAAGACGGCGTGGCGATCATACTTGGAATGTCGTCATTCCGCATTCTGTGACGTTACAGTTATAATATTGTTCTAACTTAACTTAACTTCTTTATACTGCCTTAGAAGACTCAGCAGAGGCTGTATACAACCTGTTTCATATACACTCTGAAATATTTTAAGATAAATATATGAGAGTGTCTGTAAATAATTGTTTATGTACGTGTACTTAATGCATGGTACATACAAGCCCAACGCTATATATTACAGACACTAGTATCTAGCTCATGATACAGTGGACCATTCACTTATTTCTTTACTCTCTCCACCCCCCCCCCCCCCCACAACCCAAACCCCCAGCATTGTATAAACCATTTCTGTTATTTGACCTTGAGTTCCGCTACCTGTTCTGGCACCTCTGCGACTTTTCTTTCTGGTACGTTCTTCTGCCTCACGACACGCCTCTTTCCCTTGCATATGTCAATCGAAACTTAAACCAAAGTTTGTCCCACTATAGTTACACTCACAGCGACATCACTACATCCGGCCCCTTCACACAAAACCTAAATCCAAGCGTTGACAGTGGTGATATCACAACCGGCCCCTTCACACAAAACTTATATCCAAGCGTTGACAGTGGTGATATCACAACCGGCCCCTTCACACAAAACTTATATCCAACCGTTGACAGTGATGATATCCCACGCGCATGCTCAAGTTGCCAGTCTGATACTCAACCCTCTATAGTCGCCTTTTACGAAAGTTTTGAAAGGTTGTTGCTGTTGTTGCTGCTGTTGTTGTTGCTGTTGTTGCTGCTGTTGTTGTTGCTGTTGTTGTTGCTGTTGTTGTTGCTGTTGTTGCTGTTGTTGCTGTTGTTGTCGATGTTGTTGTTGCTGTTGTTGTTGATGTTGTTGTTGCTGTTGTTGTTGATGTTATTGTTCCTGTTGTTGTTAT
The DNA here is from genome assembly GCA_036924085.1 of Ariolimax columbianus. Lineage (NCBI taxonomy): Eukaryota > Metazoa > Mollusca > Gastropoda > Stylommatophora > Arionidae > Ariolimax > Ariolimax columbianus. The sequence goes on along the minus strand of JAVGWX010000010.1, from coordinate 90,165,839 downwards.
TGTTGTTGTTGCTGTTGTTGCTGTTGTTGATGTTGTTGATGTTGTTGTTACTGTTGTTGTTGCTGTTGTTGTTGCTATTGTTGCTGTTGTTGTTGTTGTTGTTGCTGTTGTTGTTGTTGTTGTTGCTGTTGTTGTTAATGTTGTTGTTGTTGTTGTTGTTGATGTTATTGTTGCTGTTGTTGTTGATGTTATTGTTGTTGATGTTATTGTTGTTGTTGTTGTTGATGTTATTGTTGCTGTAGTTGTCTCTGTTGTTGTTGCTGATGTTGTTATTGTTTTTTTAAGTTGTTGTTGCTGTTGTTGTTATTGTTGCTGTTGTTGTTATTGATGTTTTTGTTGCTGTTGTTGTTATTGTTGTTGTTGCTGTTGTTGTTATTGATGTTCTTGTTGTTGTTATTGTTGTTGTTGCTGTTGTTGTTATTGCTGTTATTGTTGCTGTTGTTGTTGTTATTGTTGTTGTTGCTGTTGTTGTTATTGTTGTTGTTGCTGGTGGTGTTGCTGTTGTTATTGTTGTTGTTGGTGTTGTTGTTATTGATGTTCTTGTTGTTGTTATTGTTGTTGTTGCTGTTGTTGGTGGTGTTGTTATTGTTGTTGTTGTTGCTGTTGTTGTTATTGTTGTTGTTGTTGTTTATGTTGTTGTTGCTGTTGTTGTTGCTGTTGTTGTTGTTGCTGTTGTTGCTATTGCTGTTGCTGTTGTTGTTGCTGTTGTTGTTGTTATTGTTGCTGTTGTTGTTATTGTTGTTGTTGCTGTTGTTGTTATTGCTGTTGTTTTTATTGTTGTTGTTGTTGTTGTTGTTATTGCTGTTGCTGTTGTTGCTGTTGTTGTTGCTGTTGTTGTTGATGTTGTTGTTGCTGTTGTTGTTGCTGTTGTTGTTGCTGTTGTTGTTATTGTTGCTGTTGTTGTTGTTGATGTTATTGTTGCTGTTGTTGTTTTTGTTGTTGTTGTTGCTGTTGTTGTTGCTGTTGTTGTTGATGTTGTTGTTGCTGTTGTTGTTGTTATTGTTGCTGTTGTTGTTGCTTATTTTGTTATTGTTGCTGTTGTTGTTGCTGTTGTTGTTGATATTGTTGTATTTGTTGTTGTTGTTGTTGTTGTTGTTGATATTGTTGTATTTGTTGTTGTTGTTGTTGTTGTTGGTCTTGTTGTTGTTTTTGAATGCCAGAGTTGATTAAGATTGCTGATTTGTGCGCCCTGAAAAGGGCGCAAGTTGCAGGTTGCGGTAGCTTTCCTTACATCACGTGCGTGTTGATGAAGGTGACCGTGCCCCTCCGGGAGGTTGTGCTATGGTTGGCTTCATCTGGTTGTTGCTCACTACTACGGGGATCACGCCAATCTCCCAGTTCGCAAGTCAGGCTGCCACGAAAACATCACGTTTCCAAAGACACTTCCGAAATAGTGAGGTTGGGGCCTTGGCCATTATGTTTGACGTGACCCTGTATGTCTTGTCTAGTGGTCATACAAACAACCCGGGTACGGGCGATGGATGAGTCTTGGTGAGTGGGGATGAAGAGATTGTGTTTGTGTGTATGTATGTATTTGTGTGTGTATGTGTGTGCGCGCGTGTGCGTGCGTGCTTGCGTGTGTATGTGTTTTTGTATGTATGTGTGTGTGTGTATGTATGTGTGTGTGTGTGTGTGCGCGCGTGCGTGCCATCTTGCGTGTGTGTGTATGTGTATTTGTATGTATGTGTGTGTGTATGTATGTATGTATGTATGCATGCATGCATGTATATATGTATGTATGTATGTATGTATGTATGTATGTATGTATGTATGCATGTATGTATGTATGTATGTATGTATGTATGTGTGTGTGTGTATGTATGTATGTATGTGTGTGTGTGTATGTATGTATGTATGTGTGTGTGTGTGGGTTTGTATGTATGTGTGTTTGTATATATGTATGTATGTGTATGTGTGTGTGCGTGTGTGTGTGTAGGTGTGTGTCTGTGTATGTGTGTTTGTGACACCTAAACATAGACATACAAATTTCGTAGGAAAAATGGTTGAAGCTGTGTCAAACTATTACTAAGATCGTACTTGACAAGAAGGGATCCCTGCTTGTCTTACGCCCGGTGACCTCCTGTACTGCTACTAATAACTTATTCGTATCAAAAGACACTATCATCATGCAGGGAGTGCATCCAAACATGTTGTCAGAGTCACAGCACATTCATTGCTCACACGTTTGCTGCAGTTCTTGGCTGACCATCTGTGAGTTCCGTCATAGGTCAGAGAGATTGTCTGTCCTTGATGAAGAAGTTTACCAAGGATGTCTACGGCCCGAATAGCTGCCATGGAGGCATTCAACCTTTAGAGATGTATGTTAATCTTCTTCTTCTTCTTCTTTGTCTTCTTCGTGCACATAACCGGTTTCAGCTGACTGGTTCAGGATTATGTTTGCCTTCCCACTGAGATCCATATTCTCTTAACCAGACTACACTAGTGCAGCACGTTTCCGGTGCTTTGCTTGGATGTGAAATTTAGTCTTGGTCAGCTGTGGTTCGCTGGCCCTGATGCAAGCAGCCAGCTGTGAGTTGCTGGCCACTGTCAGGTCATTCCCTTCGGCCTCGTGTGGGGATCTAATGTCATGTGCAGATTGCGTTCACTTTCCAGAGGATCATATGGATCTAATGTCATGTTTATGTTGGTTCAGGTCCCAGAGGTTTATGTAGATATAATGTCATGTTTAGGTTGGTTCAGGTCCCAGCGGTTTATGTAGATCTAATGTCATGTTTATGTTGGTTCAGGTCCCAGAGGTTTATGTAGAAATAATGTCATGTTCAGGTTGGTTCAGGTCCCAGAGGTTTATGTAGATATAATGTCATGTTTAGGTTGGTTCAGGTCCCAGAGGTTTATGTAGATCTAATGTCATGTTCATGTTATCTCTCACACCTTCTTGCATGAACTGTTGGTAAAACCAACACGAACAGCGTAGACGTGTAACTCTCTTTGTCCAGATGTGTGCTTGAGTTTCATACTTTCCCTTGACACTATCACACGCCTGTCATGTTATGAGCACTTGTATGTTTCTTTCTGTCTAACTCTTTCTAGATGTCATGTTATGAGCACTTATATGTTTCTTTCTGTCTAACTCTTTCTAGATGTCATGTTATGAGCCCTTGTATGTTTCTTTCTGTCTAACTCTTTCTAGATGTCATGTTATGAGCACTTGTATGTTTCTTTCTGTCTAACTCTTTCTAGATGTCATGTTATGAGCACTTGTAGGTTTCTTTCTGTCTAACTCTTTCTAGATGTCATGTTATGAGCACTTGTATGTTTCTTTCTGTCTAACTCTTTCTAGATGTCATGTTATGAGCACTTGTAGGTTTCTTTCTGTCTAACTCTTTCTAGGACTTCTCATTCTCAAGACACACACGAATTTCCAGAAATTCCGCACGCTTGCAGATCACGATCTTTGGGGGGTATAATCGTTACTGCCAGCAGGTAATTACTATTATGTGGAAATATCCACTTACTTTGCATTAATGAATGCTTGATTGACAGCTACAATGATTGGGTGGGTGTTTCTCGTCATACTCGTGAAAATATTAGCCCTCGAGCTAGCGCAGTTAGTGACGTATTTAATAGCCATCTATTTCAGCATTTAGTCTTCTACTTCTTTTTCTTTTTAATCATCATCAGCAGCATCTTCTTTTTCATCTCCTTCGATTGTTTTTCCTTGTTCTTTTTCCTTTTTTTTAAATTCTTGTACTTATTGTTCTACTACTTCTTCTTCTTCTTCCTTTTCTTCTTCTTCTTCTTCTTCTTCTTCTTCTTCTTTTTCTTCTTCTTGTTCTTCTTGTTCTTCTTCTTTTTCTTCTTCTTCTTCTTCTTCTTCTTCTTCTTCTTCTTCTTCTTTTGCTGCTGCTGTTTCTAGGGATAATCAGTTGCTCAAAATTTGAATTTATGTTTTCCATTATTGGATTTTCCAATATTGAGCTTTCTATGAAATCTAGAAAGCTGCTGCCCACTCTGGCGGGGTAAGTAAGCCATGTGTTTGGGATTCATTGACCTTATATAGGGGATGTCGCACCATTAGCCTCTTCTTAAACTTTCTCGATGTTTAGCAGGGGTCGTCCCTGTACCACTTCATCTTCACAAGCATTTATATCGCACCATTAGTCACCTCTTAGACTGTTGGCTGTTTGCTAGGGTCTTGTTCGGTTCACTGCCACGACTTATCTTCTACACTAGTTTAGTTTAGTTTAGTTTAGTTTAGTTTAGTTTAGTTTAGTTTAGTTTAGTCTAGTCGAAGAATCAACGTCATTGCACACTGTTTAAGCCATAAGTTGTCCACATTAATGGAGAACCTCAGCACAATGGACGGACTCCGAAGTACCGGCCAGGATCCCGTAATAGATTGGCCATATTTTTTACTGAATTTTGAATGTTATTCCATGGCAGCCGACGATAAGCATACTCTTTTCGATTTCCAACTGCCGAGGGATTTTTAATGTGCGCGACACTGCACACGGACATCTGATCTCTACTACCCTGAGATAAGGGAAATAACAGAGAGTCCACGTGACAAAATTTAAACCGACGACCTCCAGCAGACAAGGCCGACGTCCTACCTCACGACCACTCAGCCCCCCCCCCCCTAACTACACAACAGATGATAGATACCACCATTATTAGCTCTCAGTATGGTAGCAACCAATTCTCGTCGCTACCATATGCGGTCTCCAAACCTTGACGGTGGCCTCCCATACTGACCGACAGTCGCTTGTCCAGCATGCTATCAGTATGGTAGGGGTCTATTCTCGTCTATGTCACACATATAAAGAATCTTCTACACCACCACAGTTAACCCACATCATTAGTTGTCTCTCATAACATACCGTCAGCGTGGCATTGGTCTTATTTTTGACTGTCAGATTGGAAATGAGCGTACACGCCTGATTTTGTTCTGGGTCAGATGGGTCGTGTCACGAGACTCGCTTGAACCTGGAAGCTCGCTTCTATCAGGTTAGGTCTGCACTCTATCAAATGTCTTAAGTGCAGGATTGCTCGAGGAACATGTGGCGAGGTCAAAGATAACATGCCTCTGGCAGCGCAAGGAAATGGCGTCTCTATATTATGTTTGCAAATAGTAGAGATTTTCTTTTTTCGATTTAACAAACAAATAAACATTTTTTTTCGGTTCAGTGATTAGGTTACTAAAGACGACCCAGGTCGTCTTGTCAATTGTGTGTTCATTAGTCCGGTATGTGTGTGTGTCTCCCGTACCAATCCCTGACACCCACATAGACTACACATAGTTGACAATGAGTCCAGGATATCCAGAAATAAACCTGCAAGAATTTTCGCGCCATTTCAATTACAGTAAAATGCGTTAGTAGCTTCCATTTGTACTTTGACATGTCTGAGATCTAGGTCATTTAGTTATAATGTATGTTTCGTTCGTGTGTCTTTTCCGACGCGATATATAACGTCCCAGTGTTGTCGGGGCCCAACAGAATACAAAGAAAAATAAACCGGTAAAGAATGCCGTTAGAGGTGATTAAGGAGGGGTCCGGTATAAGGCTACCCACCTCAACTTGTAGAAACTGTAAACTACAACAACAAATATGGGTGATACAACCCAGAGAAGGTTAATAACTCATCCACCTAAGACAGCAACAACACGTTCCTCTAATACAGCAATAACACATCCCTCTAAGACAGCAACACCTCATCTAAGACAGCAACAACACATCTAAGACAGCAACAACACATCCCTCTAAGACAGCAACACCTCATCTAAGACAGCAACAACACATCTAAGACAGCAACAACACATTCCTCTAAGACAGCAATAACACATCCCTCTAAGACAGTAACAATACATCTAAGACAGCAACAACTCATCTAAGACAGCAATAACACATCTAAGACAGTAACAACACATCCATCTAAGACAGTAACAATACATCTAAGACAGCAACAACTCATCTAAGACAGCAATAACACATCTAAGACAGTAACAACACATCTAAGACAGTAACAACTCATCTAAGACAGCAACAACTCATATAAGACAGTAACAACACATCTAAGACAGTAACAACACATCTAAGACAGCAACAACACATCTAAGACAGTAACAACACATCTAAGACAGTAACAACTCATCTAAGACAGCAACAACTCATCTAAGACATCAACAACACATTCCTCTTAGACAGCAACAACTCATCCCTCTAAGACAGCAACAACTCATCTAAGACAGCAACAACTCATCCCTTTAAGACATCAACAACTCATCCATCTAAGACAGCAACAACTCACCCCTCTAAGACAGTGACATCCATCCATCCAAGACAGCAACAACTCATCCATCTAAAACAGCAACAACTCATCCCTCTAAGACAGTGACATCCATCCATCCAAGACAGCAACAACTCATCCAAGACAGCAACAGCTCATCCAAGACATCAACAACTCATCCATCTAAGACAGCAACAACTCACCCCTCTAAGACAGTGACATCCATCCATCCAAGACAGCAACAACTCATCCATCTAAAACAGCAACAACTCATCCCTCTAAGACAGTGACATCCATCCATCCAAGACAGCAACAACTCATCCATCTAAGACAGCAACAACTCATCCATCTAAGACAGCAACAACTCATCCCTCTAAGACAGCAACAACTCATCCCTCTAAGACAGCAATAACTCATCCCTCTAAGACAGCAACAACTCATCCCTCTAAGACAGCAACAATTCATCCCTCTAAGACAGCAACAATGCATCCCTCTAAGACAGCAATAACTCATCCATCCAAGACAGCAACAACTCATCCCTCTAAGACAGTGACATCCATCCAAGACATGTGATAGCCGTCTATCAAGACTGAAAACGACTCGATCCAGAAAGAGCAGCATCGAATATGTCTCAGTGACATTACACGATGTAAATGTTTGTATGTTGCAGATCTATCGTGGCGTCAGACCACCACCTGTTGATAGCGACACAAAAATTATGAAACTCAAAATGTATTTGACAGCATATAGCCACAGGGAAGAGTTTCAATTTGGGCTTTCTCGGCAACAAGGACATGCAACATACATTTTAAGTGCCGTAATGAAACAGGTCTCAAGTGTTACAATAACTGGTAGAAATAGATGACCCCGAAGCGCAATGGCAACATGGAACAAGTATATGGAACGAAACTTGTGGAGAAATTCTGGGGAAACGAAAATATCAACAGGAAGCATTGATAGAACACAGGAAACCGGCTGATAAAATTACACGACAGTCTCTGTGCTGACATCCCCAGAGCAAAATAAATAGTGGCAGACCAAGATACACACTGCGAGATAGTTCGAGACAAAGATAAAGCAATCAAGAAAGACATGGACAGAGCTGGATCAGATGACGGGCAGGACAGAGAGATGTGGCGAGTATTCGCTGCAGTACTCAAAAGGGACCACAAATGTTCTCGCTATGATATGAGCCATGCTATTTGAATGTTGACACTTAGAACAAACAATCAGCAATATTAGTCACGAAAGACTGAGGCCACATTTTTAAACGAATAAAACATTCGGTCCCCAACACAAAATGTACAAAGAAAGGGAAACAGCTAGCACAAAAGGATGGAAGGGTCAACCCACAGGACGCCGTCGCTGGTCCTCTAGTGTTACTTATATGTATCGAGCATCGCACTGAGACTTTGTGGATGAAATTAGCACATGACTCACAAAATGCCAGTCGGTCCCTCGCAGTTTGGAAATGTCATTTTATGGGAGGTCAGTGCACAGGAAACTTCTCCATTTCAGCTCTTCTAGTAATGAAACCTAATTGTTGACACCGCTGTCTACAAAATTTTAGAGTAGGACATTTTCTACTTGATTACACAAAAAGCTGAACATTGACCCCCAGATATGATATTTATATATATATGTCACGTCAGTCGTCCCTCCTATACCCTTCCCCCAGATTTAAGACCAGAAAACTACAGATATTCATTCCACTCTTAAAGCAATTAGAACACACAGGAAGTCTAGTCACTCTAGTCTCTCATTTTGCGACAATTGGGTTGGAAAGCTACATACGAAATCAAGTAGTGCATCATCGAGAAGGTGGCGGCAAGGACTACAATTAAATTAAAATATAATAATAGTTGCCCATCGCGAGCGAAGATGGCGGCATCATCAGACTATTGCTGCGAAATGTTTTCTCTGATGTCTGTAAAGACCAACCCTGGAACGGTACACCCTGCCACATTCAGGGCACACGTGTGGGGAGGCGGCTGTGGAATCGTTATTAGTATTGTTTGTTTTTTCAGGCAGTACGCGTTCGCTGAGTCTCCGCGATGGATGTACTCTCTGGGATCTGAGCACCTGCGACGATAGTAGTTCACTAGATGGTACTATCTTGTGCAAGCATCCCCCAGGAGGTGACAGTTATATTGAAGCATTTCAAAGATACTTTCGAGGGATCTCTGTAGCGTTTCTTCTGCCCTCCTGCCGAGCCTCTGTCTGTTTGGAACTCACCTGATAACACCTGCTTAGAGATGCGCTCATCAGACATGCGAACAACATGTCTCGTCCATCTAAGCTGAGCCAATTTCAGAAGTGTATGGATGTTAGCATTGCTTTGAATTTCAGAGTTAGACCCCTTGTCCTACCACCTGATCCTGACCAGCCAATGGGGACAACTTAATTGAAAACGATAAAGATGTCTGCCATACACTGTCTATCTCTCACAGACGTGCGAAAAGTGGATAATATTACAGCACGATACACTTGTATCTTGGTGGCGACTCTGATGCATGTATGGTTCCAGACGTTTGCTTGGATCCTTTACATTTTAAGTACATGAAAACCGACTTCTTTACACTTGTATCTTGGTGGAAAATGTACAAATGGAACAGTCACTACCTCAAAAACAGAACGGCCAGAGTTAAAGTACAAGGGCAGATGAGCAAAAAGGTGACACTTGAGCAGAGAGTACCCCAAGGGGGAGTACTGTCACCCAAACTCTTCCTGGTGTATATACATGATAAAACAGAAAATATACAAAGAAGAGTCCATAGCTCAATGTTTGGCTATGTGGACCTCTGAAAATAATCTCACCATAGCAAGAAATCGGATGCAGCAGGCCCTAACATCGCTGGAAGAGTGGCCGAACTCATGGCTGGTCAAAATAAACGAGGAAAAAACAACATGTACGATATTCTCGCTTTCAAACAAACCAAAAAACACCAAATTAAGTCTTAACGGCAAATACCTGCGGCCAAACGACAAGTCAAACTACCTGGGAGTCACATTTGATCGGCGCATGACATGGAAAAGTCAGATCGAGAGAAACCGAATGAGAGTCAGAGAAAGAATGGCAATCACGAGAAAACTGCTGGCACAAGCTGGGGAGCAGACGAAAGTATACTAAAGAAACTGTACACTGGAAGAGTGAGACCAGTTCTCGAGTATGGCATTGCGGCATGGACAACAGCAGCAAAGGCAAACTTTGACAAAGTTAGCAAACTCCAAAACCAAGCCATGAGAGTTATAACAGCAGGCATGAAGTCAACGCCAATTGTAGAACTTGAAAAGATTACAAAACTGCAATCCATGACCGACAGAAGAGACTGCAGAGCCCAGCAGCAATCACAGAAACTCCGAAGACTGACTGACCATCCATGCACCAGAGACTAAACAATTTGGGAAATGGGAAACTAAAGCGGAGAAACTTTGCAGAAATAGACAAAGCAAAGATGCACGAAGATCCCATAAACGCACTAACAACTCCAAAGAACATCCCTACTGTACGAAAACCTACTTCGAGGCAGCATATATTTCCAGAGGTGGTAGAAAATATACCAGGTATTGGAAACAAAAACTGCCAGACTGAAAAAGAAAGAAGAGATACTACCCTGAGTTACATAACGGAAAACTACTCAAGCATGGACTGGACCCATTCATACACCGACGGTTCTGTAACAAACACAACACAGAACGGAGGGGCAGGAGCATTTCTGAACCAACCAAATGGCAGAAAAATAACACTGGAAAATACACAAGCAATTTCAGAGCGGAAACAGAGGCACTGACGGCGGCAGTGGAAGAAATGGTGAAAGGTAAAAGGAATGAAAGCCATATAGTCCTGCTTACAGATGCTCTGGCTGTAGTCTAGCACTAAAAAGCCAGAAAAATACTGAACAATGATTTAAGAGCAGTACTCTGTCAACTATGCCAGCAGTCCGCACCAAAAAGGGTATGGTGCAGTGGGTTCCATCCCACTGCAACATCCAAGGCAACGAGGAGGCAGACAGACTGGCAAAAGAAGGCGCAAAACTACCACAACCAGATACTAGTATGACATACGAAGAGTCAAAACGGCTTATTAGAGCTAGATACATGACCAAATGGGAAACAGAACATACTGGCTATACAAAAAACGATGCCTATTACCAGTTGAACAGAAGAGAGCAGGTCGTGGTCTTCAGACTTCGCACTTGCCACAATAGACTGAGGTACCAACAAATTGAAGATAAGTGGCACTGACGAATACCCGTGTGGTACCGGGAAAATGACCGCTGAACATTTGCTGCAAAACTGCCCGACATACGAGGATCAGAGAGAGCAGATGTGGCCATCACCAGTGGCAACACTAGACAAGCTCTATGGCAGTGTCGACAGCCTCAGGATGACCGCTGCTTTTTTCGAAAAAATAATGGTTACTGTGTGACTGCGTACGACGAAAAAGAAGAAGTATCTTGGTGGCGACTCTGATGCATGTGTGGTTCCAGACGTTTGCTTGGATCCTTTACATTTTAAGTATATGAAAACCGACTTCTTTACACCAGAGCATCCCCATGTATGCTCAGTCCGATTCAAGAAGCTGCACTAATTCCGTAGCTCCGGCATGAGGATACGAAAGTGTCCATTGACTCTGTCAAGTAACCGTTTACAGCTGGGCTGATTGAAAGAAGCGGTCATGCCATGAAGAAACCCACGACTAGCGCCGTCTGTCAAACTGAGCACGACGTGATTCGAACTCTGTACGTGGAGATTGTAGGTCAAGATCACAATCCATAGACCACCGTATCTCAAACATATTAAGAATACAATCAATTGCAACCAAAAAAATGATGACGTGTGCAGAAGGTCATTATTGATGACGTGTGCAGAAGGTCATTATTGATGACGTGTGCAGAAGGTCATTATTGATGACGTGTGCAGAAGGTCATTATTGATGACGTGTGTAGAAGGTCCTTATTGATGACGTGTGCAGAAGGTCATTATTGATGACGTGTGCAGAAGGTCATTATTGATGACGTGTGCAGAAGGTCATTATTGATGACGTGTGCAGAAGGTCATTATTGATGGCGTGTGCAGAATGACTTCCTCGCCTTCAACGTTCGTCCTGAAATGAACGAGGTGCCGCAGTTGACAGCGAAGTTGCGGCGTAGCGTCTTTCAGGACGACACATCCAATTTTAGCGAACTTTTTTGGATCCCAGGTTTGCCTTCCCACTTCGATCCCTATTTGATAAGCCAGGCTGCACTAAAACAGCACCCTCCCAACGCTCGGAGACGGAATAGGGTCATGGTCAGCTCTGGTTCGCTGACCCTGATGTAGGCATGCAGCGACGATTCTCTCGTTACTGTCCGCTCATTCACTATATTGCATATTCGATCCCTTTTGCAGAAAAAAAAACATTGAATGACAGACAAACAACAGAGGAACACGAAGAGAAGTGGCAGTCATGGGACAGGGCGCACATTAAGGGAACCAGCCAATAACAGCGCAGACCTGTCTCTCTTCTGCAATTCCCCGGACAAGAGAAGTAGAGGCAGACTAGAACACACATGGCGAAGAGAGCTCGAGGGAAATACAAAGGAAACAGGAGACGCATTTAGTAGTGGGCAGCAGATCTCAAGACGGGAAGAATTGGCCTGTTTTAATTGATTGATTGATGATAGGAGGCTGTCAATGGCGGCATAGTGTTTGTTGTTAATGCCCTGGATATCAAAGCTCACTCGGCTGTAGTGACTTTTGAAAAGAACAGAACGCCAGTTTATGATCGAAAGATATTTGTTGTTTAACGATGACCCGTTCTCGAGGTTTAGTCATTGAGCAACAGAAGCGAAAGAAACAAGAGTTTGACAAGTTTGACAAGAAATAAAGGTCAAGGTACAGACATAGGAGACAGTGCAGTCGGGTATAAAGCGTTAAATGCACTGGTGTCATCTTATCTTCTTCTTTGTTCGTTCTCAATCTCCCGCTACCAAACCCTGAAAGTGCTTAAGTAGCAGAATGTAGTTCAGAGAACGGAATGCGTTGTGTCGTAGTTTACAGTTTGGTTGCGATATTTGCACCTTTCGGTCAAACACATCCGACTTCAGCAAGCATTTTGTGAGTACCGGGTTAGCATTCCCTCTTCGATCCCTTCTCCTTAGCCAGTCTGCCCTGCTGCAGCCTGTTATCCAGGATCACAGCGTGGAGGTGTAGAAGGGTCTTGGCAGCTATGGTTCGCTGGCCCTGACGCTAGCAGTCAGCCATGGGTTGTTGACCACTGCGGCTCATGTGCTGCCCAGCATCTTGATCCCGTAATCTTGTCTGAGGTTGCATAATATGTTCTTAGGGCCTTCCAAGTTACATGATCTTCCCTGACTGTAAGTCTCGTTTCCAAATACAGTTGGGACAATTTCGTCTTCTTCTTCTTCTTCTTTTTTCTTCTTCTCCTTCTTCTTTGTTCATTATCAAACTCCCGCTACCAAAGCTCTTAAAATGGTTTTTCAAGTAGCAGGACACAGTCCATAAGAATGGGCACCGATGTGTCTCAAAACATGTGACGTTCCTTGTGGGGTATGGGCGTACAACTTTAGTTAGCTATCCTCGGGCAACATACACAGGCGAGCCTGTAAGCACATATCTAGTGGCATTACTGTGGCACAATCATACAGGCGTTTTACGTGAGAGAAGTAGCAGACTTGCACTCAGCCCTTGGTGGTACACACTAGTACGTCATTGACCTTGGTGGTACACACTAGAACGTCATTGACCTTGGTGGTACACACTAGTACGTCATTGACCTTGGTGGTACACACTAGAACGTCATTGACCTTGGTGGTAGACACTAGAACGTCATTGACCTTGGTGGTACACACTAGAACGTCATTGACCTTGGTGGTAGACTCCAGAACGTCCCTGACCTTGGTTTATCACACTAGAACATCCCTGACCTTGGTGGCTCACACTAGAACGCCCTGACCTTGGTGGATCACACTAGAACGTCCGTGACCTTGGTGGTGACACTAAATCATCCCTGGCCTTGGTGGATCCCACTAGAACGCTACTGACCTTGGTGGGTCACACTATAACGCCCCTGACCTTGGTTGGCCACACTTGAGTATCACTTACCTAGGTGGGTCAGACTAGAACATTTTTGACCTTGGTGGTACACACTAGATCAACCTTGACCTTGGTGTTACACACTAGAGCATCCCTGACTTTGTTGGTCACACTAGAACGTCCCAGACTGTGGTGAGTCACACTAGAACGTCCCTGACCTTGGTAGTGAACACTAGAACGTCCCTGACCTTGGTGACACACGCAAGAGCCCACCAGTCACAGAGTGGTTGTTGAACACACTAGAACATCCCTGACCTTGGTGGTACACACTAGAACATCATTGACCTTGGTGGAGCACACTAGAACATCCCTGACCTTGGTGGTACACACTAGAACATCATTGACCTTGGTGGAACACACTAGAACATCATCGTGACAGAGCGCTCGTTCACGTCTCACTGCAAAAATCCTGGATTCGCTTTTCATTTATCTACATGCTTCAGTTGAACCAGCTGATACGAGTGCCTGACTTACAGCTGGAAAAAGACAAGTACCGAGTAAGGGCAACCCACCAACCCACCTTTCAAAAAGCTGAAGCTTATTAAACACAATATATTTTCTAACACTTCATCTCCGACAACAATTTTTTTTAACTTCCTCAAATTTGTGTATTCTTTTGTGCTCAAATTTGCTGATATATTCGCTGTTTTCCTGTGTCCTGACCTTGAAAAAGACTTATTTAGGTTGAGCCTCGTGTATTCATGTTGCTGCTCTCATGTGAACCTGTCTTGTAACCTTACATGTATTTTTGTACTGTTGGTGCCGTTGTTGACTAGACTGCATTATACATGCTCTCATATATTTGTTACAGTAGCATCACGTGACACTTCTGATTGGGTGTGATTTCCTGGCCAAAACACAGCCTTCCTTGGTTACCTTTCACGATATGTTTGCTAAATGCCAGGGGTTGTGTAATGCCACGAGATTCACACGCGAAACTTAACAACAAATAATTGCACATTGGAAAAAGAGGCCAGGTCTGTTTGCAGTCAGGTTATTTAACATTCTTGAAAGCACTGACAGACAGTAAAGAGCAAACGGCTTAGTTATGTTTGTACTTTGTGCTGTTAATATGTGATTCTCTGGCTGTTTGTATATTTTAACTGAAATCAATAACATTATTGTACATAATGCGTATTCAATCTATAATCGATCGATTCATCAGCTTCCTTTGGAACAAAGATCATCGAACAAATTCCTTCCGAGCACATGTGACTTGAGCCATCCGTACCAGCTCTATTCACATTGTCCCTATTTCCTTCATGTTTAAATCAAGTTCCTTCTACAAATGTGTTTTGTTCAGCCTCTACTTCTCTTGCCTTGTGGATTCCAGAAAAAAGACTGTCTTGTAATTGTATCAGGCAATTTCCCTAATGTGTGTACTATCGAACGCCAACGCCTTTCCCTCGGTCCATTAGCTACTGGTATCTGCTGGTCCATTCAAACTGTTCCACAGCACTGATCTTACATTATCATTTCAATCCCTCTGTAGTACGTAGTCCTCTAATATTATGTAGCTTTTTTCTTTGTCGTTTTGATTGGTCCCAGAGCCACAGAACACAGCGACTTTACATCTGGGGTTGAATATTGTCATGTTTGTATTGGACTAAATTTCTGTGGAGTTCCAAAGTTCCTAATTGCAATTAATGCTTCTCTCGTCTTATGTATTCTTAATTTTATATCTTTACTGCATATCTTTACATGGTGTACACAGTGTTGTAATATATCTTCATGGATACACCAACGTCTCCAGTGGTATAATATATCTTCATGGATACACCAACGTCTCCAGTGGTATAATATATCTTCATGGATACACCAACGTCTCCAGTGGTATAATATATCTTCATGGATACACCAACGTCTCCAGTGGTATAATATATCTTCATGGATACACCAACGTCTCCAGTGGTATAATATATCTTCAATGATACATCAATGTATCCAGTGGTGTAATATATCTTCAATGATACATCAATGTATTCAGTGGTGTAATACATCTTCAATGATACATTAATGTCTCCAGTGTTGTAATATATCTTCAATGATACATCAATGTCTCCAGTGGTGTAATATATCGTAAATGATACAACAATGTCTCGAGTGGTGTAATATATTTTCATGGGTACAATATTTGTTGTGTTTTATTTATTCACTGATAGAATAACGACTCTATTGTTATAATATGGCTTTACAGATACACTAGCGTGTCTAGCATTGCAAAACATGTTTAATTATAACTTTCCTAGTACCGTATGAAAATACTTTAAAAAAATGATACAATGACATCTCTAATAATGTAAAATATATTCAATAATACACTGTTTCTAGTGATATTATTTGTCTGTAGCCTTATTAAAACATTGTACTTTAATAAAGCGGACATTCAAACTGTACATCACAGGGGCAGCGGATCGAATCCCTGGAAATGCATATGCTGTTTTTCTATTAGGGATGAAATATACAAATATAGTCAGCACACGACGTGGCGACAACAGGGGAGAAGCGCCTTGAAGTCGTCAGCAGCCTAAAACATCATTCGAGTACCTCAGCAATGGCAATACAGTCGTACTACAGGTTTACCAACTCCATATATATATATATACACACACACACACATACACATAAATATATACACACAGACTCAAATATTCTCCCGCATACACAATGAAGAGAATTGAAAAATATATGATATAAAGCAAAATATTCGAACTTCGGTTCTTCCTGTGTGTAACTAAGAACTCTCAACGTTTGAGGCGTAAGAAAGCTTACTGTATGTGGTTCTCACATGCAAGGTCAAGGCTTTCACCGTCCAAGGCTACTTCAAATGAAACCGTTCAACCGGAACTATTTTATCGCCCCCAGCGTTTGGCGGGAATGAGCAGACCACAAACAGTGTAGGTGCCCTAGATCTATTGACGGACGGGTTCTATTGGGACTACAGTTTTCGCGAGAATTATCCTTAAGCCATGGGCTATCGTCCTTGAAATGGGAAGGCTACTTTAATCCCCCACCAGATTGTCTGCCTTAGACAGTAGGGCCCGACAAATGTGTCGAAAATACTTAAAGCAAACAGGCGGGCAGTGCTTGGACAAAAGACAAACATAGGCCGACACCTGACAGATATTTATTGAAACTATTTAGACGTAACAACGCTGATAACTTTCCAGCTTTAATGAGATTGTACCCCGCCTTGATAATAGTGGCAGGAAAACCATTTGCACAATAGTGGGAATGTCGGATTATTGGAAGTCATCGCCAGGTACCTAGAACGTCTCAAACTTTGAAGTTTCTTCTGTGCACACCTTTGACATTAACGTGTATGTATCTAAGGGAACCATTTGTCAGCCTGAGGCTAATGGCAAATATTTACAACCTCTTGGCCTTTCCCCCAAGATTTCGGCTTTCCCCCCAAGATTTTGGCTTTCTAGATCACATCATTGGATCGTTTATTTTCTTCTACAAACTTTGGCTCTGTTCTAAACTATTCTCGCAGACTATATCTTATTAGAGTCAAAAATGTTTTATACAGCTAATTTAGCTGATCTGATTCAGTGTTCTTTTATGCGCGCATCATTTTACTGTAAATATCCGATGTCTGGACCACCAAATTCATTTTTTTAAACATTGATTGCCATGCTAGTTGACAATCTCATTTCATCAGCCTACATTATCAATCGCGTTCAATCTCACCAACACCAATTAACCAGCATTAATTTGTGTTAAAATGGTATCTCTACAATGTAACACCTAAAATGGTATCTCTATAATGTAACACCTAAAATGGTATCTCTATAATGTAACACCTAAAATGGTATCTCTATAATGTACCACCTAAAATGGTATCTCTATAATGTAACACCTAAAATGGTATCTCTATAATGTAACACCTAAAATGGTATCTCTATAATGTACCACCTAAAATGGTACCTCTATAATGTAACACCTAAAATGGTATCTCTATAATGTAACACCTAAAATGGTATCTCTATAATGTAACACCTAAAATGGTATCTCTATAATGTAGCACCTAAAATGGTATCTCTATAATGTAGCACCTAAAATGGTATCTCTATAATGTAACACCTAAAATGGTATCTCTATAATGTAACACCTAAAATGGTATCTCTATAATGTAACACCTAAAATGGTATCTCTATAATGTAACACCTAAAATGGTATCTCTATAATGTAACACCTAAAATGGTATCTCTATAATGTAACACCTAAAATGGTATCTCTATAATGTAACACATCAACAGTAATTCTGATTGTGAAGCGGATAGTTCAAGTTTTACTAGGACATCTAGGCATTGCAATAAACGGAACATATCGATTTCATATAATCAGCCATGCGATAATAATTGATCACATTCTGTTGGATTTGAAAGGCTTGGACAGAATTAGAAAGCAAGAACAGACGTTATACCTTTAAAGTGTGGGACATCACTCATACAATCTGGCCTGCATTGATTGCACTCAAATCTATAAACATACACAACAAATGTTGATATAAATAACATAATTAATATAATTCTCTTCTATGTGTCTTCTACATACAATGTCGGAGATTATATGTGTCTTCTACATACAATGTCGGAAATTATATGTGTCTTCTACATACAATGTCGGAGATTATATGTGTCTTCTAGTCGCTTTGTGCTTTTCGGCGCTGTCTGTCACTTTCAGTCCGGTGATCAGAGATCTTTATTTCAATGACACGGTTACTCTTAGCGGTAGTTCCCTAATTTTACTCATCTATAGTTCATTCTTCTTCGTTCTCATCAATAGTTTCTTCTACTTCGTAGTTAATCAATAGTTCTTATCAGAAAGCATATATTGTGGACTGTCAGAAGTCTGTAGATAGAGTACCGTGGGGCCTGTCTGAAGTCTGTTGTGGTCTGTCAGAAGTCTGTAGAGAGTCTGTTGTGGTCTATCAGAAGTTTGTAGAGAGAGTCTCGTGGGGCATGTGTGAAGCCTGTTGTGGTCTGTCAGAAGTCTGTAGAGAGTCTGTTGTGGTCTATCAGAAGTTTGTAGAGAGAGTCTCGTGGGACCCGTCTGAAGTCTGTTGTGGTCTGTCAGAAGTCTGTAGAGAGTCTGTTGTGGTCTATCAGAAGTCTGTAGAGAATCTGTTGTGACCTGTCAAAAGTCTGTAGAGAGAGTCTGTTGTGGTCTGTCAGAAGTCAGTAGAGAAAGTCTGTTTGACCTGTCAGAAGTCTCTATGTTAACTTGATCACTTCTGCTTAGCTGGTCAGGATTATCATGTTTTGGATGACCTGTGTGCTCTGCTTTCCCCTTGTTCCTGTATCTATTCCTGATGATTCTATGACACTCGTCATAGGTAATACTTAAATCAGATGGAGGTAGCAGTTCGTTGACAACCCGTCAGCTTCTTCACTGTCTAGTGCACAAGATGAAGTCTAATCCAATTGCTTCAGCTAATCAGTTAATAATGATTAATAGGTAAAGAATGAAAAGAACTGTTGTATAAAAGAAAACCTTAGATGTGTGATTGTTGTGGGGGAATACAGCAAATAATATCACCTATTTCCCCAAGAATTGAGGCGAATTGAGCGATGTGTTATAAGATGCATAGCCTGTGCGTGTATGAACCATGGCTTGATAACATAGGGCCCAGTATCCAGAATGTCGTAAAGGAGGCATAATGTGAAGCTAAGTGGTAGTCTGTGAAATTGTTCCCATCAAAGAAAGTTGATCAGAAACAACAGAAAGTTGATCAGACAGAACCGAAAGTGATCATACACAACAGACAGGTAATCGGACACAACCGAAAGGTGATCAGACACAACAGAAAGGTGATCAGACACAACCGAAAGGTGATCAGACACAACCGAAAGGTGATCAGACACAAAAGAAAGGTGATCAGACACAACCAAAAGTTGATCAGAACAATTAAACTATATTGTGGCTGAATCTGCATGACGTCACCTTTAGAAGCTTTGACAGGCTCCCCTAGAGAGAGAGAGAGAGAGAGAGAGAGAGAGAGAGAGAGAGAGAGAGAGAAGGAGGCAGAAATACTTGATTTTAGATAAATGAATAAATGACACATACACGATATCTCACTGTAAACAAGATGGCGACTAGAGAAGATAATCGGAGATGAATACTGTTCTGGTTACAAGTTGGTTCCACCACTACATGAATGAGTAGGTCTCTGCTCAAATGTTTTGTCTGGGTGGTGTCAGGGATGACTCTTTCTATTCCAGAGACTATAATAGGGCCACTGTCATAATGGGATCATGTTGTAAGAGGCTATTACTATTCCTGTGTAGAGTAGAAGACGTTCCAAATCACGATTTTGCATGCATGGCTCTATTCAAATAAGGTCAAAAGTATGATGTGCAGTGTGTTAGGCAACATTCCGAGTTTTAAGCATCGTTTATTTGACAAGAATGGATAGCACGTTTCACAGAGGATGACAAGAAGGGATGACAGTTGTCTGCTGACAGCGATAAAAGTAGAGCAATGAACGAAGCCAGAAAGATATAATAAGAGTTCCCGCCAGTCTAGTCAAGTAATGCACACAGTCGACATCGTCGTGTCACATTGTCCCTCTGTCTGTGTTATCACTAGACATTTTGAAAAGAGACCAGATGAAATGTTTAAAGGTAAGCCAAACTAAATAAATATTTATATTTTTGTCAATACTTTTGTCAATGACAGTTGTAGTGCCATTTCTATCCATTCAACCTTGCATGTTTTCTTCCAATGAATTAGTTCATCTCCTGGACACATATTTAGCAATGACGCAAAACATTTGTAAAACCGTCCACTAAAACGGTCAGAGAAGGAATGTGATTGTCCTTTACGAGCCCTATTAAATCAACTTAGTGAAGGCTGACCTTTCATGTAGACGCGGATTGTTCTGGAAGTGCAACCAAAATTTAGATGGTCATCCTCGTTAAAACAGAAAATCTGTTTCTTGTGGGATTCTTTGACGTCTTGCTTGCCTCCACGACATCTTGAAGCTCAGTTTACATGTCTGCCATTGTGCAGTGTAGTTCGTACGAATCATTACCATCTGATTGATTCTAGTCGTAACCAATCACTATTGAATGATTGACACCAATCGTGCTCTTACGTTTCTGAGAAGATTTATATACTATTGTAGAAGAGGTGAACTTTCTATTGTAGAAGAGCTGAACTTTCTATTGTAGAAGAGCTGAACTTTCTATGGTAGAATAGCTGAACTTTCTATTGTAGAAGAGCTGAACTTTCTATTGTAGAAGAGCTGAACTTTCTATTGTAGAAGAGCTGAACTTTCTATTGTAGAAGAGGTGAACTTTCTATTGTAGAAGAGCTGAACTTTCTATTGTAGAAGAGGTGAACTTTCTATTGTAGAAGAGCTGAACTTTCTATTGTAGAAGAGCTGAACTTTCTATTGTAGAAGAGCTGAACTTTCTCCCGTCGATCCAATCGTTGAAACAAATGTACGACAAGGCAATCTGGCTCCTCTAACCAACTATTTGGAAGGTCTAATTCAAGTCATTTGTTGAAGCATACCTCAAACACTCCACTTGGCTCTAATAACCAGCCTTTATATGGGAAAATAACCGATTTTAGCCATTTCCAGAGCTCTTATATGCCAGGTGTACACATAGTTACAACCAAGATAGATATTTAACACAAAGTTGACTGTCAGACAAGCTGAAAGTCTCTCTCCCCCCGCTCTCTCTCTCTCTCTTCTGTTCCTGTGAAACTACTGAGATATTGGAGAATCTCGCGGTTTATGGTAACGATAAAAGCAATTGAACCAGATGGTAAGGGATTTGACGGTCTTTTACCAAACGAGGGATGTGCGTAGAGTTGGCAGCCTCTCCCCCCCCCCCCCAAATCTTAGGAAAAGGAAAACCTCTACATACCCCAGTGGTGTGAATGAGCCAAGTTAGACGAATCTGTACGCTACGGTGGAATCATTTCAAATAAAGAACGACAGCACAAAAGATAAGCCGTATTAATAATAAGAAATAAGTGTACACAGTTATAAAAACACGATCTGATGACACAATATAATGATTTTTTTATTCAAGTCAAAGCTCAGAATAAAAAGACGAAACAATAAATGAAATAGCCTGGACAGGCAGAAACAAACACACACAAAACAAGACTAATAATTATATTCATGTCTCAGGCAGGGAGAACTCAAGGTGGCGTCAGCATACAAGAACGGGCGCCAAAATGTTAGCGTTGGTCGTACGAGTAGTATTTGAAAACAATCGGATGTAGGACGTAATACCAAGGTCGAAGTTCGGACTGTTGACTGATTACTTAATGTTACCCATGACACAATTCGACCAGGTGTGCGGGACTTCCGATCCGCACTCACGTTCAACACGGTATTTGACGTAATACGAAGTCAGACCAAATCGATTCCCCGCCAGTTTTCCGGCCAGTGAGGCTGTGCACCCAGTGATTGTGACGTAATCCGGCACTCATTTGTCCGGTAGAACTATAGAGGGGTGATTTCTAACATCCGCAATTAAAGTTAATAATGACTGAGAATCCATTGATGACATATTTATTCTTTAACCTTTGTCTGTGATGGATCGCTTCGGAAGTTTGGTGAATGTTGTGGGAACAGACTATTCCTAGAGCAATGGATCGAAAAGTGTGAAACAAAATAAACCAATGCACTGACCTGACCCAGTAAACCTATCCATTGACCCGACCCACTAAACCTATCCATTGACCCGATCCACTAAACCTATCCTTTGACCTGACCCACTAAACCTATCCATTGACCTGACCCACTAAACATATCCACTGACCTGACCCACTAAACCTATCCTTTGACCTGACCCACTAAACCTATCCACTGACCTGACCCACTAAACATATCCACTGACCTGACCCACTAAACCTATCCATTGACCTGACCCACTAAACCTATCCATTGACCTGACCCACTAAACATATCCACTGACCTGACCCACTAAGCCTATCCTTTGACCTGACCCACTAAACCTATCCATTGACCTGACCCACTAAACCTATCCACTGACCTGACCCACTAAACCTATTCTTTGACCTGACCCACTAAACCTATCCATTGACCTGACCCACTAAACCTATCCATTGACCTGACCCACTATACATATCCACTGACCTGACCCACTAAACCTATCCATTGACCTGACCCACTAAACCTATCCATTGACCTGACCCACTAAACATATCCACTGATCTTACCCACTAAACATATCCTTTGACCTGACCCACTAAACCTATCCATTGACCTGACCCACTAAACATATCCACTGATCTGACCCACTAAACCTATCCATTGACCTGACCCACTAAACCTATCCATTGACCTGACCCACTAAACATATCCACTGATCTGACCCACTAAACCTATCCATTGACCTGACCCACTAAATCTATCCATTGACCTGACCTAGATGAGACTAGGAACACCAGAAACAACTCTGGTGTCAGCTGACACACTTTAAATAATCAACTCATTCATTTATTCATTAATTCGTTCATTCATTATTTCATTTCTCCTTCTCGCACCATGCTACTAGTACAGCCAACCATCTTCCAGGAAGCCTGTAACTGGGAATGTGTAGTGACTGTCAGAATGGCAATAGTTTTCATATGACCACATTACAAGCCCCATACACAACCTTCATTCACCACTGCTGACGACATGCCTGGAAGATTACCACGGCTCTACCCTTCCCAGCTGGACTCCAGACTATATCCTTCTATCCTGCACGCAGTCCATCTGGTCGGACGTTAGACGGTGCCGAACTATATCATCCCCTGGTACGTCCATTGAGCATTCATTTTGCTATTAGAATTAAGCAACTTCTGTCTGTCTGTCTGTCTGACTGAATGACTGTCTGACTGTCTGACTGTCTGACTGAATGACTGTCTGACTGACTGACTGTCTGATTGTCCGTCCATCCGTACGTCCATCCATCCATCCATCCATCCATCCATCCATCCATCCATCCATCCATCCATCCATCCATCTATCTATCTATCTATCTATCTATACATCCATCCATCCATCTATCGTATCTATCTGTTAGTCTGCCTGGCTGTTTGCCTGCCTGCCATCTACCATATATGTGGCCCTTGTCCGTCTGTCTCAATCTGATACATATAATGATATGTACCGACACTAGCTAGTGGGGAAACATGTTACCTGTTAGTGTTTCTACCGACGTGGCCTACAATCCATTGTTTGCACTCACTCGGCCAATTCTCTCGCGCCAGCTGGTGGAAATGATATCTAAATACATAAATTCTGAACAGGACGACTCCGATAACGGCTATGGTCACATCTGTGGGGGTTGCAACAACGACAACTACCACGGGGATGTAAAGAGTATCAGGTGTGCAGCGGTGGTTTGGAAGTCTACGAGCGGCTGGCTCGTCGGCTTGTATATCGGCCTCCTGACCAAGGCCAGTGCTCCTTCTTCTGTAATTTTTTCTTCTTCTTTTTCTTCTTCTTCTTCCTTCTTCTTCTTCGTCTTCTTCTTTATTCAAATAATCGCATCTATTACTCTATTAAACTTTGCAGGCCGTCTCAGACTTCTCCTGTCACCATAAAGTTAATCTCACAATAAAGTTGAGGATGTCCATGTTGTCACTCCGCTCCTATTGTGGAGCCGACAGACTTGGTGAACATTTCCACCGTTTGTCTATCCCTCGACATTAGCACATGTCTGTATTATTAATTCTTACCACGTTAAACAGATGATTTTTCAGTAAAATAAAAACAGCCAGCACACTTTATGGCGACTGAACTAGCAAGCGGCCTCTTTTCCACCGCTCAATAAATCCTTCCTCTGGAACATCGGCAATGGGTCTAAATTCCATAATGAAAGTTGTTTGCTAGGTCTGGTCGCCAGACGAGGAAACAATCGGTAACGTTCGCCATAAGCACATGAAACGTTTAGATGCGGAGGATGTCCCACGGTAGCGACTTCAGGTGGGTAGAAAATGAAAAAAAAACTTGATGTTGCGAGGTATTGGCATTTTGTGAGATGTGGTAACAAGCTCCCTTCCTCGCTGCGCTGTTTTCTCTAATGCTAAGGCAAATATTCATTTACAGACGGATAGACAAGGCCTGGCTTCCAGAACCAATCGCCGAGACCCCTCCGTGTATATTGGGCAACAACCTACCTTCTCACATGCTCCGTCCCGTCCTTCAATTCCAGGCTGGTCCTCTACGTGACTGTCCAGAGAGTCCTATTTGAGCATCTGAGCTCAGCTCTACGATGGCTTGGGGTTCCCGGGAGACAACAGTTGCACATAGAGTTGCCAACTTTGGTGATATCAACTAGAAATGTCTGCAGCAACAGCTAAAATCTGCTAATCTGTCAACATGTTCTACTAAATGTTTTGCTAAAGAAAATTTGACAATTATTTATTGTTTTATGACTGATAAATATCATATTAGTTTTTTTAAACAAAAGTAAATTAAAACTATAAAATAAAAATATGGATAGTAAAAATTATTATACATGCATACATATACATAGAGTTTCATGTAGATAAATGTACAATCATTATAATGGGTAGATCCTTCTTCTTCTTCTTCTGCGATCGTTCTCAATCTCCCGCTACCAAACCCTGAAAGGGCTTAAGTAGCAGAAGTTAGTCCAGAGAACGGAATGCGTTGTGTCGTAGTTTACAGCTTCACTGAGATATTTGCACCTTTCGGTCCAACTCATCCGACTTCAGCAAGCATTTTTTGAGTACCGGGTTAGCATTCCCTCTTCGATCCCTTCTCCTTAGCCAGTCTGCCCTGCTGCAGCCTGTTATCCAGGATCACCACGTATAGGTGTAGAAGGGTCTTGTCAGCTCTGGTTCGCTGGCCCTGACGCTAGCAGTCAGCAATGGGTCGCTGACCACTGCAGAATGGGGGAGAACAATATTAGAAAAGGAAAGGGACCTAGGGGTTATAATAGATCATACAGGAAAGGTGAGTAAGCAAGTTAAGGTAGCAGTGAAAAAAGCAAATGCAATGTTAGGTATGATAGAAAGAAATATTGAACATAGGAGCAAAGAAGTGATTCTCTAACTGTATAACGCATTAGTTAGACCTAGATTGGAGTGCTGTGTACAGGTGTGGAGTCCTTATCATAGAGGGGATATAGACATGCTGGAAAGGATACAAAGAACAGCGACAAAGCTGAAATGATTACAGTTATGAGGAAAGACTCCGAAAACCCAGCCTACTGTCTAGAAAAGAGAAGAATTCGAGGTGAATTAATACAGGTTTATAAGATATCAGAGGAACGGATAAATTAGAACATAACAAGTTTTTCTCAAAATACAACCACGTACAAGAACAAGAGGGCATATCTTAAGTTAACTAAAGAAAGTATCAGATTAGATATTAGGAAATATTTGTTTAGTCAGAGAGTGGTGAATGCTTGGAATGTATTGCCGCAGGAAGTAGTGGAGGCTAGAACAATTAATGCATTTAAGAATAGATTAGATACGCATAGCTTTTAGAGCAAGGAACTTTAAAGAAACTGGTTTTATACAGACTCTGCAGTCTTCTAAACCAGTATAAAGATGTTACGTTCAGTTACGAACCGGCCAATGATCGAGTCGTACAAAGCAGTGCTGATGTGAGCGACGTACTGTAAAATAAAATCTGCGTGACGTCACAATTGTCAGCGATTATGTTTTCAACATGTTGACTAAATGATCAGTGTTCGTAATGCTAGAATGGGCTGCTACATACCTAGCAAAGTTTCTCTCTAACTTGGCAGTATTTTGATCAGTGTTCGTAATGCTAGAATGGGCTGCTACATACCTAGCAAAGTTTCTCTCTAACTTGGCAGTATTTTGATCAGTGTTCGTAATGCTAGAATGGGCTGCTACATACCTAGCAAAGTTTCTCTCTAACTTGGCAGTATTTTGATCAGTGTTCGTAATGCTAGAATGGGCTGCTACATACCTAGCAAAGTTTCTCTCTAACTTGGCAGTATTTTGATCAGTGTTCGTAATGCTAGAATGGGCTGCTACATACCTAGCAAAGTTTCTCTCTAACTTGGCAGTATTTTTCCACCTTGGACTACATACATTGGTCAACTACCATGCTATTTGTGGAATTACATTTACGTGTTGTCGATTACTTTGCGTGATTAATCAGCTAGTTTTTTGTGTGTTTTTTTTGTAGTATTATTTGCAAATTTTTCAAAGCGCTATTCTAGAATTGAAATACACTTAACATAGCCACATTTTAAATATTTCATCTATTCTTCCCCGAAATTTCTGTTTTCAAATAATATTTAATATCTGTAGTCATTGAGATGTCATTGGAAAATGTTGGATTAAAAATAAATACTACACTAATCGCACTGCCATATGCTAACACAAACATGTTAAGACGTGACAACAAACTGAAAGTCGGAACAACAAGAGCACCAATGATTACAACATATAGGTCAACTCCCGAAATACAGTGAAATAAACTGGAAACTAGACTTCTTGGACACTGGTCTATACTTCTTAGACACTGGTAAATACTTCTTGGACACTGGTCTATACTTCTTGTACACTAGTCTATACTTCTTTAACACTGGCCTAGACTTCTTGAACACTGGTCTAGATTTCTTGGACATCTAAACTTCTTGAACACTGGCCTAGATTTCTTGAACACTGATCTAGACTTCTTGAACACTTGTCTAAACTTCTTGGACACTGGCCTAGATTTCTTAGACACCTAGACTTCTTGAACACTGGTCTATACTTCTTGGACACCTAGACTTCTTGAACACTGGTCTATACTTCTTGGACACCTAGACTTCTTGAACACTGGTCTATACTTCTTGGACACCTAGACTTCTTGGACACCTAGACTTCTTGAACACTGGTCTATACTTCTTGGACACCTAGACTTCTTGAACACTGGTCTATACTTCTTGGACACCTAGACTTCTTGAACACTGGTCTATACTTCTTGGACACCTAGACTTCTTGAACACTGGTCTATACTTCTTGGACACCTAGACTTCTTGAACACTGGTCTATACTTCTTGGACACCTAGACTTCTTGAACACTGGTCTATACTTCTTGGACACCTAGACTTCTTGAACACTGGTCTATACTTCTTGGACACCTAGACTTCTTGAACACTGGTCTAGACTTCTTGGACACTGGTCTAGACTTCTTGGACACCTAGACTTCTTGAACACTGGTCTATACTTCTTGGACACCTAGACTTCTTGAACACTGGTCTATACTTCTTGGACACCTAGACTTCTTGAACACTGGTCTAGACTTCTTGGACACCTAGACTTCTTGAACACTGGTCTATACTTCTTGGACACCTAGACTTCTTGGACACTGGTCTAGACTTCTTGGACACCTAGACTTCTTGAACACTGGTCTATACTTCTTGGACACCTATATATTT